>JAILYF010000102.1:0-295344 GCA_025491095.1 Brachionus asplanchnoidis | reverse complement strand
ATGATAACATTAGTCAAGCAATGTCGATGAACACCAACAAATCGGCTAGCAAAACAACAGCCGACTTCAGGTTGCCTCCTGTTGGACATGACAACCTGAGTCAAGTAAAGCCGATGAACATCAACAAATCAGCTAGCAAAACAACAGCCGACTTCAGGTTGCCTCCTGTTGGACTTGACAAACAGAGTCAAGCAAAGTCGATGAACACCAACAACTCGGCTAGCAAAACAACAGCCGACTCCAGGACGCCTACCCGTGGACATGACAACCTGAGTCAAGCAAAGTCGATGAACACCAACAAGTCGGCTAGCAAAACAACAGCCGACTCCAGGACGCCTACCCGTGGACATGACAACCTGAGTCAAGCAAAGTCGATGAACAGCAACAAATCGGCTAGCAAAACAACAGCCGACTCCAGGACGCCTACCCGTAGATATGACATTTTGAGTCAAGCAAAGTCGATGAACACCAACAAGTCGGCTAGCAAAACAACAGCCGACTCCAGGACGCCTACCCGTGGACATGACAACCTGAGTCAAGCAAAGTCGATGAACACCAACAAATCGGCTAGCAAAGCAACAGCCGACTCCAGGACGCCTACCCGTAGATATGACATTTTGAGTCAAGAAAAGTCGATGAACACAAACAAATCGGCTAGCAAAACAACAGCCGACTTCAGGTTGCCACCTGTTGGACTTGACAACCTGAGTTAAGCAAAGTCGAAGAACAACAACAAATCGGCTTGCAAAACAACAGCCGACTTCAGGTTGCCTCCTGTTGGACTTGACAACCTGAGTCAAGCAAAGTCGAAGAACTCCAACAAATCGGCTAGCAAAATAACAGCCGACTCCAGTTTGCCTCCTGTTGGAATTGACAAACAGAGTCAAGCAAAGTCGATGAACACCAACAAATCGGCTAGCAGAACAACAGCCGACTCCAGGACGCCTACCCGTAGATATGACATTTTGAGTCAAGCAAAGTCGATGAACAACAACAAATCGGCTAGCAAAACAACAGCCGACTCCAGTTTGCCTCCTGTTGGACATGACAATCTGAGTCAAGCAAAGCCGATGAACACCAACAAGTCGGCTAGCAATACAACAGCCGACTCAAGGTTGCCTCCTGTTGGACATGACAACCTGAGTCAAGCAAAGTCGATGAACACCAACAAGTCGGCTAGCAAAACAACAGCCGACTCCAGGTTGCCTACCCGTGGATATGATAACCTGAGTCAAGCAAAGTCGATGAACACCAACAAGTCGGCTAGCAAAACAACAGCCGACTCCAGGACGCCTACCCGTGGACATGACAACCTGAGTCAAGCAAAGTCGATGAACACCAACAAATCGGCTAGCAAAACAACAGCCGACTCCAGGACGCCTACCCGTAGATATGACATTTTGAGTAAAGCAAAGTCGAAGAACACCAACAAATCGGCTAGCAAAACAACAGCCGACTCCAGTTTGCCTCCTGTTGGACTTGACAAACAGAGTCAAGCAAAGTCGATGAACACCAACAAATCGGCTAGCAAAACAACAGCCGACTTCAGGACGCCTATCCGTTGACTTGACAACCTGAGTCAAGCAAAGTCGAAGAACAACAACAAATCGGCTAGCAAAACAACAGCCGACTTCAGGTTGCCTCCTGTTGGACTTGACAACCTGAGTCAAGCAAAGTCGATGAACACCAACAAATCGGCTAGCAAAACAACAGCCGACTTCAGGACGCCTATCCGTGGACTTGACAAACAGAGTCAAGCAAAGTCGATGAACACCAACAAGTCGGCTAGCAATACAACAGCCGACTCTAGGTTGCCTCCTGTTGGACATGACAACCTGAGTCGAGCAAAGTCGATGAACACCAACAAGTCGACTAGCAAGACAACAGCTGACTCCAGGACGCCTACCCGTGGATATGATAACCTGAGTCAAGCAAAGTCGATGAACACCAACAAGTCGGCTAGCAAAACAAAAGCCGACTCCAGGACGCCTACCAGTGGATATGATAACCTGAGTCAAGCAAAGTCGATGAACACCAACAAGTCGGCTAGCAAAACAACAGCCGACTCCAGGACGCCTACCCGTGGACATGACAACCTGAGTCAAGCAAAGTCGATGAACACCAACAAATCGGCTTGCAAAACAACAGCCGACTCCAGGACGCCTACCCATGGATATGATAACATTAGTCAAGCAATGTCGATGAACACCAACAAATCGCCTAGCAAAACAACAGCCGACTTCAGGTTGCTTCCTGTTGGACATGACAACCTGAGTCAAGTAAAGCCGATGAACACCAACAAATCAGCTAGCAAAACAACAGCCGACTTCAGGTTGCCTCCTGTTGGACTTGACAAACAGAGTCAAGCAAAGTCGATGAACACCAACAACTCGGCTAGCAAAACAACAGCCGACTCCAGGACGCCTACCCGTGGACATGACAATCTGAGTCAAGCAAAGCCGATGAACACCAACAAATCGGCTAGCAAAATTACAGCCGACTCCAGTTTGCCTCCTGTTGGACTTGACAAACAGAGTCAAGCAAAGTCGATGAACACCAACAAGTCGGCTAGCAAAACAACAGCCGACTCCAGGACGCCTACCCGTAGATATGACATTTTGAGTCAAGCTAAGTCGATGAACACCAACAAGTCGGCTAGCAAAACAACAGCCGACTCCAGGACGCCTACCCGTGGACATGACAACCTGAGTCAAGCAAAGTCGATGAACACCAACAAATCGGCTTGCAAAACAACAGCCGACTCCAGGTCGCCTACCCGTAGATATGACATTTTGAGTCAAGCAAAGTCGATGAACACCAACAAATCGGCTAGCAAAACAACAGCCGACTCCAGTTTTCCTCCTGTTGGACTTGACAAACAGAGTCAAGCAAAGTCGATGAACACCAACAAATCGGCTAGCAAAACAACAGCCGACTCCAGTTTGCCTCCTGTTGGACTTGACAAACAGAGTCAAGCAAAGTCGATGAACACCAACAAATCGGCTAGCAAAACAACAGCCGACTTCAGGACGCCTATCCGTGGACTTGACAACCTGAGTCAAGCAAAGTCGAAGAACAACAACAAATCGGCTAGCAAAACAACAGCCGACTTCAGGTTGCCTCCTGTTGGACTTGACAAACAGAGTCAAGCAAAGTCGATGAACACAAACAAATCGGCTAGCAAAACAACAGCCGACTCCAGGACGCCTTCCCGTAGATATGACATTTTGAGTCAAGCAAAGTCGATGAACACCAACAAATCGGCTAGCAAAACAACAGCCGACTCCAGTTTGCCTCCTGTTGGACATGACAATCTGAGTCAAGCAAAGCCGATGAACACCAACAAGTCGGCTAGCAATACAACAGCCGACTCTAGGTTGCCTCCTGTTGGACATGACAACCTGAGTCGAGCAAAGTCGATGGACACCAACAAGTCGACTAGCAAAACAACAGCTGACTCCAGGACGCCTACCCGTGGATATGATAACCTGAGTCAAGCAAAGTCGATGAACACCAACAAGTCGGCTAGCAAAACAACAGCCGACTCCAGGACGCCTACCCGTGGATATGGTAACCTGAGTCAAGCAAAGTCGATGAACACCAACAAGTCGGCTAGCAAAACAACAGCAGACTCCAGGACGCCTACACGTGGACATGACAACCTGAGTCAAGCAAACTCGATGAACACCAACAAGTCGGCTAGCAAAACAACAGCCGACTCCAGGACGCCTACCCATGGATATGATAACATTAGTCAAGCAATGTCGATGAACACCAACAAATCGGCTAGCAAAACAACAGCCGACTCCAGGACGCCTACCCGTGGACATGACAACCTGAGTCAAGCAAAGTCGATGAACACCAACAAATCGGCTAGCAAAACAACAGCCGACTCCAGGACGCCTACCCGTAGATATGACATTTTGAGTCAAGCTAAGTCGATGAACACCAACAAGTCGGCTAGCAAAACAACAGCCGACTCCAGGACGCCTACCCGTGGACATGACAACCTGAGTCAAGCAAAGTCGATGAACACCAACAAATCGGCTAGCAAAACAACAGCCGACTCCAGGACGCCTACCCGTAGATATGACATTTTGAGTCAAGAAAAGTCGATGAACACAAACAAATCGGCTAGCAAAACAACAGCCGACTTCAGGTTGCCACCTGTTGGACTTGACAACCTGAGTTAAGCAAAGTCGAAGAACAACAACAAATCGGCTTGCAAAACAACAGCCGACTTCAGGTTGCCACCTGTTGGACTTGACAACCTGAGTTAAGCAAAGTCGAAGAACAACAACAAATCGGCTTGCAGAACAACAGCCGACTCCAGTTTGCCTCCTGTTGGACTTGACAAACAGAGTCAAGAAAAGTCGATGAACACCAACAAATCGGCTAGCAAAACAACAGCCGACTTCAGGACGCCTATCCGTGGACTTGACAACCTGAGTCAAGCAAAGTCGAAGAACAACAACAAATCGGCTAGCAAAACAACAGCCGACTTCAGGTTGCCTCCTGTTGGACTTGAGAACCTGAGTCAAGCAAAGTCGAAGAACACCAACAAATCGGCTAGCAAAATAACAGCCGACTCCAGTTTGCCTCCTGTTGGAATTGACAAACAGAGTCAAGCAAAGTCGATGAACACCAACAAATCGGCTAGCAGAACAACAGCCGACTCCAGGACGCCTACCCGTAGATATGACATTTTGAGTCAAGCAAAGTCGATGAACAACAACAAATCGGCTAGCAAAACAACAGCCGACTCCAGTTTGCCTCCTGTTGGACATGACAATCTGAGTCAAGCAAAGCCGATGAACACCAACAAGTCGGCTAGCAATACAACAGCCGACTCAAGGTTGCCTCCTGTTGGACATGACTACCTGAGTCAAGCAAAGTCGATGAACACCAACAAGTCGGCTAGCAAAACAACAGCCGACTCCAGTTTGCCTCCTGTTGGACTTGACAAACAGAGTCAAGCAAAGTCGATGAACACCAACAAGTCGGCTAGCAAAACAACAGCCGACTCCAGGTTGCCTACCCGTGGATATGATAACCTGAGTCAAGCAAAGTCGATGAACACCAACAAGTCGGCTAGCAAAACAACAGCCGACTCCAGTTTGCCTCCTGTTGGACATGACAATCTGAGTCAAGCAAAGCCGATGAACACCAACAAGTCGGCTATCAAAACAACAGCCGACTCCAGGTTGCCTACCCGTGGATATGATAACCTGAGTCAAGCAAAGTCGATGAACACCAACAAGTCGGCTAGCAAAACAACAGCCGACTCCAGGACGCCTACCCGTGGATATGACAACCTGAGTCAAGCAAAGTCGATGAACACCAACAAATCGGCTAGCAAAACAACAGCCGACTCCAGGACGCCTATCCGTAGATATGACATTTTGAGTCAAGCAAAGTCGATGAACACCAACAAATCGGCTAGCAAAACAACAGCCGACTCCAGTTTGCCTCCTGTTGGACTTGACAAACAGAGTCAAGCAAAGTCGATGAACACCAACAAATCGGCTAGCAAAACAACAGCCGACTTCAGGACGCCTATCCGTGGACTTGACAACCTGAGTCAAGCAAAGTCGAAGAACAACAACAAATCGGCTAGCAAAACAACAGCCGACTTCAGGTTGCCTCCTGTTGGACTTGACAAACAGAGTCAAGCAAAGTCGATGAACACAAACAAATCGGCTAGCTAAACAACCGCCGACTCCAGGACGCCTTCCCGTAGATATGACATTTTGAGTCAAGCAAAGTCGATGAACACCAACAAATCGGCTAGCAAAACAACAGCCGACTCCAGTTTGCCTCCTGTTGGACATGACAATCTGAGTCAAGCAAAGCCGATGAACACCAACAAGTCGGCTAGCAATACAACAGCCGACTCTAGGTTGCCTCCTGTTGGACATGACAACCTGAGTCGAGCAAAGTCGATGAACACCAACAAGTCGACTAGCAAAACAACAGCTGACTCCAGGACGCCTACCCGTGGATATGATAACCTGAGTCAAGCAAAGTCGATGAACACCAACAAGTCGGCTAGCAAAACAACAGCCGACTCCAGGACGCCTACCCGTGGATATGGTAACCTGAGTCAAGCAAAGTCGATGAACACCAACAAGTCGGCTAGCAAAACAACAGCCGACTCCAGGACGCCTACCCGTGGACATGACAACCTGAGTCAAGCAAAGTCGATGAACACCAACAAGTCGGCTAGCAAAACAACAGCCGACTCCAGGACGCCTACCCATGGATATGATAACATTAGTCAAGCAAAGTCGATGAACACCAACAAATCGGCTAGCAAAACAACAGCCGACTTCAGGTTGCCTCCTGTTGGACATGACAACCTGAGTCAAGTAAAGCCGATGAACACCAACAAATCGGCTAGCAAAACAACAGCCGACTTCAGGTTGCCTCCTGTTGGACTTGACAAACAGAGTCAAGCAAAGTCGATGAACACCAACAAGTCGGCTAGCAAAACAACAGCCGACTCCAGGACGCCTACCCATGGATATGATAACATTAGTCAAGCAAAGTCGATGAACACCAACAAATCGGCTAGCAAAACAACAGCCGACTTCAGGTTGCCTCCTGTTGGACATGACAACCTGAGTCAAGTAAAGCCGATGAACACCAACAAATCGGCTAGCAAAACAACAGCCGACTTCAGGTTGCCTCCTGTTGGACTTGACAAACAGAGTCAAGCAAAGTCGATGAACACCAACAACTCGGCTAGCAAAACAACAGCCGACTCCAGGACGCCTACCCGTGGACATGACAACCTGAGTCAAGCAAAGTCGATGAACACCAACAAGTCGGCTAGCAAAACAACAGCCGACTATAGGTTGCCTCCTGTTGGACATGACAACCTGAGTCAAGCAAAGTCGATGAACACCAACAAGTCGGCTAGCAAAACAACAGCCGACTCCAGGACGCCTACCCGTGGATATGATAACCTGAGTCAAGCAAAGTCGATGAACACCAACAAGTCGGCTAGCAAAACAACAGCCGACTCCAATCCAATTTGCACTCAGCAAAGCTTTATTTAGAGTTATCTTTGGTTTTCTCAAAATTACCCTAAATCTCAGGAAGCTATCTTAAATCATGATGATGGTCTCACTGTCATTGTTAAAGGGTTTGGTTATGAGGTGAATAGATTGAGTTTATATGATTTATTATCTGGTTCTAAAATCAATGATATAATTGTTAATTTTTACATGAAAATGCTGTGTTACTCTAATCTGAATGTCAAATGTTCTCATATTGACTCTCTTATCATCAATAAAATTTTAGATGGTAATCTACGAGCGGTATCGAAATCTGTTGGGAAAAATTCTAAAACCGACTTTCGTCTGCTATTTTGTCCAGTTTTATTTAATAAAAATCATTGGGTCTTAATTTTATTTGATACATATCAAAAAAAAATCAAGTATTATGATTCAATTTATAATAGCAATAACGAGATTATTGAAAAAATTCGTTGAGTTCTTAAAAAGTATATTACTTCTTTGGCTGACTCAGATTCATGGATGATACTAAATGACCATTTGTACCCAAAACAATATGGAAACGATAAAGATTGTGGCGTTTTTATCTGTGCCTATTCAAAGTACTTATCATATGACAAACCATTTTTATTCAATCAAAATGATATTCCGAAAATACGTAAATCTATCGGATCTGAAATACTCAAAGTTGAGATTCAAGAGTATGATTCTTTGGTGCAATGACTAGAAATATCTCAATTCTCAAATAATGTTGATCGTTCTTATCTAAAAGATTTTAGAAATTTTTCTAATTCAGACAATAAGCTTAAAATTTTTCATCTCAATATCAAATCAATTGGTAATATATTTGAAATGAATGAAATTCTAAATAGTCGCATGTTCGACATTGTTTGTTTTAGTGAATCTAAACTTGATCAAACAATACCAAAGTCGTTTTTAAATAACAATTATTATTCAAATATAAGATTAGACAGGAATAGACATGGAGGTGGCCTGCTTGTTTTCATAAAAAACTCCTTGAAAGTTACCCGTACTTTTCTTCATGAAGCTGCGGAACTTGTCTTCTTTCAACTTAAGCTTCATGATCAATGCTTAAATTTTGTGTATTGTTATCGTTCACCAAATTCAAATGAAACTCAATTTCTTGATGATATTGAAGATTTCATTCAATCATTAAATCTAAATGATCCTTTATTTGTTTTTGGTGATCTTAATCTTAACTGTGACCCATCAAAAAAGCTGAATAATAACTTTAAAAATTTTATTGATAATAATGACTTGGTCAATTTTGTTTGTCAACCCACCAGAGTATGTTCTAGATTTCATAAAAGGAGGAATCAATATTTGCAATCAGAATCAGTCATTGATCTTTTTTTGCATAATGCTGATCTTGTTGATGAAACATGTGTTATTGACTGTCCATTTAGTGACCACAAATTTGTTTTAGCTAAATTAACAGTTGCTAAACTGAAATGTAAACAGAAGACTATTTTATGTAGAAACCTTTCTCTAGTGAATACGGAAAACATTTGTACTCAGATAGATGAAATTGATTGGAGTGGATTCAAGAATTTTTCTTCAATTGATGAAAAATGGATGTTTGTCAAAGAAAAACTGATTAAAATTATCGATAATACCGCGCCCATTCGTAAAATTTCTATAAATATGTCAAGTCAGTTCCCATGGTATGATGATGATCTTATTTGTTTGAAACATTCACGGGATATCTCCTACAAGAAATTCAAACTATCTGGTAATGAAGATGATAAATTAGTTTATGATTATTTTAAGTAGCAGTTCAAGCTGTTAAATGATGAGAAACTAATTCATTTTTTTCAGGATAAGCTTTGAATGATTTCAAAAATGCTAAAAAATTTTGGCAATTCTACTCACCATTAATTTCCATGAAATCTGATAAAAACTCAAATACACCTTTAATCTGTATTAAAAATGAAAATGAGGTTATCAATGATAAGTTAAACATGTGTGAGATATTTAACAAATTCTTCACGTCGATAAGATCTTCATCAGAATTGTCGAATAATGATTCTAAGAGCTTTATCCAGGATCAGTTCTCCAAACTTGGCCTTATGAAAGCTGCTAATTTCAGATTCAGTTTTACGAATAGACATGAGATAGAAAAACTCCTCTCAGAGATCTCAACCTCTAGTGGTATCGGTTCTTGTGGAATACCTATTAAGATTCTGAAGGGTAGTTCAACTAAACTACACACCATTATAGCTTATTTATTTAATTTTTCAATCTTAACGGGTTCAATACCGAGTGATTGGAAAATGTCCGTTGTTACACCATTATTTAAAAATAAAGGCTCAACTGATGATTTAAATAGTTATCGTGGCATTTCTGTTTTACCACCAATTGCAAAGCTGTTTGAGAAACTTATTCATAAGCAAATAAGCATTTATCTAGCTGAAGCTAAGATACTCTCAAGTAATCAACATGGTTTCAGATCAACCCATGGCTGTGAATCAGCCTTACATGAGATTATCTCGAAAATGAACCAAATTAAAAGCAAACGTTTAATTGGTATCTTTCTGTTTATAGATTTTAGAAAAGCTTTTGATACTGTCGACCATAACCTTCTACTAACTAAATTAAGCTGTTATGGTTTTTATGATTCTTCAATCACACTACTAGAAAGTTATTTTGCGAATAGATCCCAGGTAGTGAAGATTGATGAGTTCACTTCTAACTCAAGAACACTCAAATTTGGTGTCCCCCAGGGGAGTGTCCTAGGCCCACTTCTATTTTTGATTTACATAAATGATATTGTTTTATTCCTTTCTGATTTCATCGTGAAATTATTTGCTGATGATACAACTTTAATCAAAACAGGGGATAACCTAACTGAACTTATTCATTCTTTTCTTGAATCAATTCAAAAGTTATTTACTTGGTGTAAATTCAATAGTATAGATATTAATTGGTCCAAGACTAAAATTATGTTTATTTCAAATAAAACAAGACTTAATTTTCCATGTAATATTGAAATAAATGGTATTATGGTTGAAGTTGTTGATAAATTTAAGCTTCTCGGAGTAACAATTGATAACAAGCTCACTTTTTTGCAACACGTAATAAGCTTAAGAACTTCAATAAATAAACGACTTTATGCTATTAGAAGATTATTTTACTTATCGCGCAAAGTCAAGCTCCAGTTCTTCAAATCATTTATCATGCCGTACTTTGACTATTGTCTATCATTATCAATATATTTTACAAAAAGATCAATTCAAAAATTATCTAATTCTTATTACTATTGTGTTCAAAGTTATTAAATATTCGCCCAAATATTCATGGCAATGATGACTTTAACACTTTAAATATTGAGTTGAATAAATTTAACATCGACTGCTTTCAGCATAGAATTATCAAACGTCTTGCTCATTTTGTACATAAAATTGTAAATTTAAAAACATCGCCTGTTGACTTAAAAGAAGTATTAATCAGCAACCGCTCGAAAAATGTTGATTATAATCTAAGAAATTCAAATGACTATCTTGTTCCTTCTAAAGGAAAGTTTAATGATTATGTTGAAAAAACGTTTGATTATTTTTATTCTAAGTTCATCAATAAATTACTTATTGATGATCTCCATTTAGATTTTGCCCTATTTAAACGAAGAATAAACAATAACATTAACTTAATTTTTATAAAATTTAGTAAAATTTTTTCTAATTTTGATGTTAATTTCAGAAATTTAATTTTTTATTAATATTATAATTTTTATGTGAATTTTTTATTAATAAATGGGCTCAATCATCCCATTACGGGTTTTGACCTTAGGTCTCTTTGATTGAGTTGAAATATAAAATATATATATTTATTATATATTTTTTATTTATTATTATTTATTTATTTTGGACTTGCACAATTTGAGGAATTAAGTAATGGCCAAATAGTTTCTACATCGCTTTCCAAACCATCATATTTGGTTATTTATGACCCTCAAAGTGGACAAATCAAAGAAATTGCTGGCAAAAGATCAATAAAATTTTTATTTACTAAAGAGGATACTGACGAAATACTTATTATAGATGATGAATTTAATGTCAGGATTTTTTTAGATGGCAAATATTTGCACAACTATAATTTATTAAAAAAAAGTATTCGTTTGGCAGATTTGGTTGGGAATAAGCTTTTTATTTTAACATCTGACCTTTTTCTTACAATTTTGAGTTATTTTAATGGGCATATTATCAATCAATATAGTCTAGATATTGTTAATAATGAAGCTTTATTTTTTGATAATCTCATTGTATATACACATCGGTCTAACAAATATCTGTATTTTAAAACATTTAATTTGAATACTGGAGAAATTGTAAATGAAGAAAAAATGTCCCGACCATATCTGTTAATACTAGAGAAGTTAAACAGAAACAAATTTGCTACTAATTCATCAGAGAAAGGCCAGTTATTGATTTGGGATATAAATTTAAAAGTAATTAAGAAAAAAATCATTTATGGTATTTTGTCTCCTATTATTTTAGTTTGGTCATGTAGAAACGGGTATTTAGTAAGTAAAAGCATTGATGGAGAGATTAAAGTATGGAACGAACAAAATTTAAAACTGGTCGAGCAATTCTTTATATCAACAGATCTAATATATGCTAAAAAATTAAAATGCGGAAAATTTTTTAGTATTGACAAGAATTTTAATCTCATTTAATTGTCAATGATTTTATTTAAATAATTAAGATAGAAATTCAAATATTCAATAAAAATTTAGATGAACAAATTAATTTTTATTGAAAAAAAAAACAAAATTTTGGCAATCTCTTAAAATTTTTAACTTGCTTTAATTTAAATTAATGACTTTTTTACATTAAATAGGTTTGTTCTGTAAGAAGAAGTTTTAATTAATTTTTGATTAAAAAATTTAATTTAGATATATGCTTTGATTTTTACAAAAAATATTTAATTAAAACATTAGTCTTAAGCATTAATCTTTTTGTGGAATCTAAAAAATTGACTAAAGCTTTGACGCTTGTTTAAAAAAAAATGCTTATTGATTAAATTTTTTAAGTGAAAAATATTTAATTTTTTCAAATAAAAAGTTTTGGTCATGCTCGTTAGCATCTTTTTGCCTTAGTGAAAAGTTTGTATTTAATATCCCTAATTTTTTTTTAGTAAACCATTATTATTATTATCATTTTTATTAGTAACCATTTTTTTGTAATTGATTTTTGTCTTTAATCTAATTTAAGACTGATTTTTCTTTATAAAAATTGTCAATTTAATTCTACTAATTTTTAATTTAAAATTAAAGGCTTGTCCAATTTTGAGCTGCTTAATTTTTTTTTCTTGATACAGTTTCAGATTAATTTAAAGAATATTAATAAAAGTTTTAATTAATTGTTTTTACTAATGTTGTATTTTAATGAAATTTCAAATGTAACTTAAATAAGGCAAATTGAAGTGTTAAAATTATAATGTGATATCTTGTTTAATAATATAGAAAAAAAAATTTTTTTTCCAAATCAATTACTTGATATTTTATGTCAAGTTTATCTAATTTAATTAATTTCAAGAAAAATTACGCCATAATCGGCTATATAAATTGTCAATTCAATGGCTAATAGATTTTAATGGAGAAAAATGTGTTGTCATGGGCTAAACAATCAAAATAATAAATATTATTTTATTTTTTTATTTTTCTGTACCAAGCTTGAGCTTCTTCAGAATTAAAAAAAAACAGAAAAAATAAATAAAAATAAAAACAAAGTTAAATAAAATAAAATAAAAAAAATTAAAAAGGATTAAAATAAACGAAATTAAAAAAAAGAAATAAAGATATGTAATGAATGGAATTTTAATTTTTTTATTATATTGACTAAAAGCAAAAAAAATTATTTTATTTTATCTAAAAAATAGTTTAGGAGAATCTCAGGCTGTTTGGAACGGAGCTTACTCCTTCCTTTCAGCCCAACGAGAAGATTTAAAAAAATTTAATGTAAAATTTCACAAGTATCAACAAATTTGTTAAGGCAGATTTAGCTTTTTTTCCATTTTTCCAGTATTCAAATTAAATAAAAGTAAAAGGAAATATTTGTTTGATTGATATGTGATTAATATGAAATTATAAAAAAATAAAGCTTCTTGAAATCTAAACTTCCACTCTATACTATATTGATTGATTATTTGCCCATTAAAATAATTGAAGACTGTGAAAAAAGAGTCATCAGTTAAAATAAAGAGTTTATCTCCAACCAAATCTACCAAACGAATACTTTTTTTTAATAAATTATAGTTGTGCAAATATTTGCCATCTAAAAAAATCCTGACATTAAATTCATCACCTATAATAAGTATTTCGTCAGTATCCTCTTTAGTAAATAAAAATTTTAATGATCTTTTGCCAGCAATTTCTTTGATTCGTCCACTTTGAGGGTCATAAATAACCAAATTTGATCACAAATCATTTTTTTTGTCGATTTAAATTAAAAGATCAAAATTTAAATTTTTTTTTCCAAGTTCAATGAAAAATTAAGTTTCAATTTTCAGATTTTATTTTCTAAATTTAGATCAAATTCTAAACGGGATTTTAACAAAAAGGATTTATTGTTTTAATTGTTTTACAATTGAATTAAAGATTATGTAGAGTTTAAATTTAGTTAAAAATAATTAAAAATTTTCATAATTTTTTGACTTTAAATTAATAAACTATTCCCCTGCTTCAATACAAAGTGTTCGGTATTGGAAAAAGATTTTCACTTGATGGATGCATACGTCACTTAAGTAATTATACATATTTAAAAAAAAATACAATTCTTTTAATTAAGTATTTAAAGTTGTTTTTGTTAAGAAATGGAATTTAAAAGAAAATTATTTTTTACCATTTTGTTAGACTTGAAATGATTAACTCTTTTAATCCTTATTTAAATTCAAGAATAAAAAGAGTAAAAATTAAAATAATATAAAAAAATTATTGTATAAATGTCTAGGACCATATCACGTTGAATGCACCGGTTCTCGTCCGATCACCGAAGTTAAGCAACGTCGAGCCCGGTTAGTACTTGGATGGGTGACCGCCTGGGAATACCAGGTGTTCTAGGCCTAATTTTTTATTAATTTAATTTATCGTTAATACGAAACTCATTCTAATACGAAATAATTTAAATTCTTTTTAATAAAAGAATAATGATATTTTAAAAAAATATAAATTAAACATATTTTTTATTCATTTTCATTAATATTTTTATTCTTGAAACTCTATAATATTCAAAATCTCTATCTATCTTGCTCTATTTTATGGTGGTTTTAGCCAATTTATTTTGAATACATTATTGTGAGTGCATTTTGATGATTACTGATGAATCATGTCATACTCCGGTGACCAGTTCTCAACAAACAGGTGGCTCTGAGTCTTCAAGGCTAACCAAAAAATCAAGACAGATAGACGAAGTTATACTGCTGATACTAAAACAGTAGAGTCTGAGATAAAAATTTAATGTCGTTAACAAGGTTTTATTTAAGCAAAACAAAAGAGAGCTAAAAAAGAAAAATATAATTCTTAATGGGGTCCCAGTATTGGAAAAAGAAGACAGAAATGAGAGAAACAAAGATGATCAAAAGATGGTTGAAAAAAATTAAGTAAAAATGTAGTAAGATTCAGGAAAAAATCATTTGATAATTGTAAAAATCCCCCAGATCACTCAATTTTTTTTATTTTTATCAATAAAGATACCTTGTTATAACTTTATTCGAAATATTCAAATATTTGTTTAGTTTTTGTTCCAAAGTTTACCAATTTGGCGAATAAAATCTAAATCTGACAAAGCTAACTTAATAATATATATATGATGGCTAAATAAAATGGCTAAAACCACCATAAAATAGAGCAAGATAGATAGAGATTTTGAATATTATAGAGTTTCAAGAATAAAAATATTAATGAAAATGAATAAAAAATATGTTTAATTTATATTTTTTTAAAATATCATTATTCTTTTATTAAAAAGAATTTAAATTATTTCGTATTAGAATGAGTTTCGTATTAACGATAAATTAAATTAATAAAAAATTAGGCCTAGAACACCTGGTATTCCCAGGCGGTCACCCATCCAAGTACTAACCGGGCTCGACGTTGCTTAACTTCGGTGATCGGACGAGAACCGGTGCATTCAACGTGATATGGTCCTAGACATTTATACAATAATTTTTTTATATTATTTTAATTTTTACTCTTTTTATTCTTGAATTTAAATAAGGATTAAAAGAGTTAATCATTTCAAGTCTAACAAAATGGTAAAAAATAATTTTCTTTTAAATTCCATTTCTTAACAAAAACAACTTTAAATACTTAATTAAAAGAATTGTATTTTTTTTTAAATATGTATAATTACTTAAGTGACGTATGCATCCATCAAGTGAAAATCTTTTTCCAATACCGAACACTTTGTATTGAAGCAGGGGAATAGTTTATTAATTTAAAGTCAAAAAATTATGAAAATTTTTAATTATTTTTAACTAAATTTAAACTCTACATAATCTTTAATTCAATTGTAAAACAATTAAAACAATAAATCCTTTTTGTTAAAATCCCGTTTAGAATTTGATCTAAATTTAGAAAATAAAATCTGAAAATTGAAACTTAATTTTTCATTGAACTTGGAAAAAAAATTTAAATTTTGATCTTTTAATTTAAATCGACAAAAAAAATGATTTGTGATCAAATTTGGTTATTTATGACCCTCAAAGTGGACGAATCAAAGAAATTGCTGGCAAAAGATCATTAAAATTTTTATTTACTAAAGAGGATACTGACGAAATACTTATTATAGGTGATGAATTTAATGTCAGGATTTTTTTAGATGGCAAATATTTGCACAACTATAATTTATTAAAAAAAAGTATTCGTTTGGTAGATTTGGTTGGAGATAAACTCTTTATTTTAACTGATGACTCTTTTTTCACAGTCTTCAATTATTTTAATGGGCAAATAATCAATCAATATAGTATAGAGTGGAAGTTTAGATTTCAAGAAGCTTTATTTTTTTATAATTTCATATTAATCACATATCAATCAAACAAATATTTCCTTTTACTTTTATTTAATTTGAATACTGGAAAAATGGAAAAAAAGCTAAATCTGCCTTAACAAATTTGTTGATACTTGTGAAATTTTACATTAAATTTTTTTAAATCTTCTCGTTGGGCTGAAAGGAAGGAGTAAGCTCCGTTCCAAACAGCCTGAGATTCTCCTAAACTATTTTTTAGATAAAATAAAATAATTTTTTTTGCTTTTAGTCAATATAATAAAAAAATTAAAATTCCATTCATTACATATCTTTATTTCTTTTTTTTTAATTTCGTTTATTTTAATCCTTTTTAATTTTTTTTTATTTTATTTTATTTAACTTTGTTTTTATTTTTATTTATTTTTTCTGTTTTTTTTTAATTCTGAAGAAGCTCAAGCTTGGTACAGAAAAATAAAAAAATAAAATAATATTTATTATTTTGATTGTTTAGCCCATGACAACACATTTTTCTCCATTAAAATCTATTAGCCATTGAATTGACAATTTATATAGCCGATTATGGCGTAATTTTTCTTGAAATTAATTAAATTAGATAAACTTGACATAAAATATCAAGTAATTGATTTGGAAAAAAAATTTTTTTTTCTATATTATTAAACAAGATATCACATTATAATTTTAACACTTCAATTTGCCTTATTTAAGTTACATTTGAAATTTCATTAAAATACAACATTAGTAAAAACAATTAATTAAAACTTTTATTAATATTCTTTAAATTAATCTGAAACTGTATCAAGAAAAAAAAATTAAGCAGCTCAAAATTGGACAAGCCTTTAATTTTAAATTAAAAATTAGTAGAATTAAATTGACAATTTTTATAAAGAAAAATCAGTCTTAAATTAGATTAAAGACAAAAATCAATTACAAAAAAATGGTTACTAATAAAAATGATAATAATAATAATGGTTTACTAAAAAAAAATTAGGGATATTAAATACAAACTTTTCACTAAGGCAAAAAGATGCTAACGAGCATGACCAAAACTTTTTATTTGAAAAAATTAAATATTTTTCACTTAAAAAATTTAATCAATAAGCATTTTTTTTTAAACAAGCGTCAAAGCTTTAGTCAATTTTTTAGATTCCACAAAAAGATTAATGCTTAAGACTAATGTTTTAATTAAATATTTTTTGTAAAAATCAAAGCATATATCTAAATTAAATTTTTTAATCAAAAATTAATTAAAACTTCTTCTTACAGAACAAACCTATTTAATGTAAAAAAGTCATTAATTTAAAATAAAGCAAGTTAAAAATTTTAAGAGATTGCCAAAATTTTGTTTTTTTTTAAATAAAAATTAATTTGTTCATCTAAATTTTTATTGAATATTTGAATTTCTATCTTAATTATTTAAATAAAATCATTGACAATTAAATGAGATTAAAATTCTCGTCAATACTAAAAATTTTTCCGCATTTTAATTTTTTAGCATATATTAGATCTGTTGATATAAAGAATTGCTCGACCAGTTTTAAATTTTGTTCGTTCCATACTTTAATCTCTCCATCAATGCTTTTACTTACTAAATACCCATTTCTACATGACCAAACTAAATTAATAGGAGACAAAAGACCATAAATGATTTTTTTCTTAATTACTTTTAAATTTATATCCCAAATCAATAACTGGCCTTTCTCTGATGAATTAGTAGCAAATTTGTTTCTGTTTAACTTCTCTAGTATTAACAGATATGGTCGGGACATTTTTTCTTCATTTACAATTTCTCCAGTATTCAAATTAAATGTTTTAAAATACAGATATTTGTTAGACCGATGTGTATATACAATGAGATTATCAAAAAATAAAGCTTCATTATTAACAATATCTAGACTATATTGATTGATAATATGCCCATTAAAATAACTCAAAATTGTAAGAAAAAGGTCAGATGTTAAAATAAAAAGCTTATTCCCAACCAAATCTGCCAAACGAATACTTTTTTTTAATAAATTATAGTTGTGCAAATATTTGCCATCTAAAAAAATCCTGACATTAAATTCATCATCTATAATAAGTATTTCGTCAGTATCCTCTTTAGTAAATAAAAATTTTATTGATCTTTTGCCAGCAATTTCTTTGATTTGTCCACTTTGAGGGTCATAAATAACCAAATATGATGGTTTGGAAAGCGATGTAGAAACTATTTGGCCATTACTTAATTCCTCAAATTGTGCAAGTCCAAAATAAATAAATAATAATAAATAAAAAATATATAATAAATATATATATTTTATATTTCAACTCAATCAAAGAGACCTAAGGTCAAAACCCGTAATGGGATGATTGAGCCCATTTATTAATAAAAAATTCACATAAAAATTATAATATTAATAAAAAATTAAATTTCTGAAATTAACATCAAAATTAGAAAAAATTTTACTAAATTTTATAAAAATTAAGTTAATGTTATTGTTTATTCTTCGTTTAAATAGGGCAAAATCTAAATGGAGATCATCAATAAGTAATTTATTGATGAACTTAGAATAAAAATAATCAAACGTTTTTTCAACATAATCATTAAACTTTCCTTTAGAAGGAACAAGATAGTCATTTGAATTTCTTAGATTATAATCAACATTTTTCGAGCGGTTGCTGATTAATACTTCTTTTAAGTCAACAGGCGATGTTTTTAAATTTACAATTTTATGTACAAAATGAGCAAGACGTTTGATAATTCTATGCTGAAAGCAGTCGATGTTAAATTTATTCAACTCAATATTTAAAGTGTTAAAGTCATCATTGCCATGAATATTTGGGCGAATATTTAATAACTTTGAACACAATAGTAATAAGAATTAGATAATTTTTGAATTGATCTTTTTGTAAAATATATTGATAATGATAGACAATAGTCAAAGTACGGCATGATAAATGATTTGAAGAACTGGAGCTTGACTTTGCGCGATAAGTAAAATAATCTTCTAATAGCATAAAGTCGTTTATTTATTGAAGTTCTTAAGCTTATTACGTGTTGCAAAAAAGTGAGCTTGTTATCAATTGTTACTCCGAGAAGCTTAAATTTATCAACAACTTCAACCATAATACCATTTATTTCAATATTACATGGAAAATTAAGTCTTGTTTTATTTGAAATAAACATAATTTTAGTCTTGGACCAATTAATATCTATACTATTGAATTTACACCAAGTAAATAACTTTTGAATTGATTCAAGAAAAGAATGAATAAGTTCAGTTAGGTTATCCCCTGTTTTGATTAAAGTTGTATCATCAGCAAATAATTTCACGATGAAATCAGAAAGGAATAAAACAATATCATTTATGTAAATCAAAAATAGAAGTGGGCCTAGGACACTCCCCTGGGGGACACCAAATTTGAGTGTTCTTGAGTTAGAAGTGAACTCATCAATCTTCACTACCTGGGATCTATTCGCAAAATAACTTTCTAGTAGTGTGATTGAAGAATCATAAAAACCATAACAGCTTAATTTAGTTAGTAGAAGGTTATGGTCGACAGTATCAAAAGCTTTTCTAAAATCTATAAACAGAAAGATACCAATTAAACGTTTGCTTTTAATTTGGTTCATTTTCGAGATAATCTCATGTAAGGCTGATTCACAGCCATGGGTTGATCTGAAACCATGTTGATTACTTGAGAGTATCTTAGCTTCAGCTAGATAAATGCTTATTTGCTTATGAATAAGTTTCTCAAACAGCTTTGCAATTGGTGGTAAAACAGAAATGCCACGATAACTATTTAAATCATCAGTTGAGCCTTTATTTTTAAATAATGGTGTAACAACGGACATTTTCCAATCACTCGGTATTGAACCCGTTAAGATTGAAAAATTAAATAAATAAGCTATAATGGTGTGTAGTTTAGTTGAACTACCCTTCAGAATCTTAATAGGTATTCCACAAGAACCGATACCACTAGAGGTTGAGATCTCTGAGAGGAGTTTTTCTATCTCATGTCTATTCGTAAAACTGAATCTGAAATTAGCAGCTTTCATAAGGCCAAGTTTGGAGAACTGATCCTGGATAAAGCTCTTAGAATCATTATTCGACAATTCTGATGAAGATCTTATCGACGTGAAGAATTTGTTAAATATCTCACACATGTTTAACTTATCATTGATAACCTCATTTTCATTTTTAATACAGATTAAAGGTGTATTTGAGTTTTTATCAGATTTCATGGAAATTAATGGTGAGTAGGATTGCCAAAATTTTTTAGCATTTTTGAAATCATTCAAAGCTTATCCTGAAAAAAATGAATTAGTTTCTCATCATTTAACAGCTTGAACTGCTACTTAAAATAATCATAAACTAATTTATCATCTTCATTACCAGATAGTTTGAATTTCTTGTAGGAGATATCCCGTGAATGTTTCAAACAAATAAGATCATCATCATACCATGGGAACTGACTTGACATATTTATAGAAATTTTACGAATGGGCGCGGTATTATCGATAATTTTAATCAGTTTTTCTTTGACAAACATCCATTTTTCATCAATTGAAGAAAAATTCTTGAATCCACTCCAATCAATTTCATCTATCTGAGTACAAATGTTTTCCGTATTCACTAGAGAAAGGTTTCTACATAAAATAGTCTTCTGTTTACATTTCAGTTTAGCAACTGTTAATTTAGCTAAAACAAATTTGTGGTCACTAAATGGACAGTCAATAACACATGTTTCATCAACAAGATCAGCATTATGCAAAAAAAGATCAATGACTGATTCTGATTGCAAATATTGATTCCTCCTTTTATGAAATCTAGAACATACTCTGGTGGGTTGACAAACAAAATTGACCAAGTCATTATTATCAATAAAATTTTTAAAGTTATTATTCAGCTTTTTTGATGGGTCACAGTTAAGATTAAGATCACCAAAAACAAATAAAGGATCATTTAGATTTAATGATTGAATGAAATCTTCAATATCATCAAGAAATTGAGTTTCATTTGAATTTGGTGAACGATAACAATACACAAAATTTAAGCATTGATCATGAAGCTTAAGTTGAAAGAAGACAAGTTCCGCAGCTTCATGAAGAAAAGTACGGGTAACTTTCAAGGAGTTTTTTATGAAAACAAGCAGGCCACCTCCATGTCTATTCCTGTCTAATCTTATATTTGAATAATAATTGTTATTTAAAAACGACTTTGGTATTGTTTGATCAAGTTTAGATTCACTAAAACAAACAATGTCGAACATGCGACTATTTAGAATTTCATTCATTTCAAATATATTACCAATTGATTTGATATTGAGATGAAAAATTTTAAGCTTATTGTCTGAATTAGAAAAATTTCTAAAATCTTTTAGATAAGAACGATCAACATTATTTGAGAATTGAGATATTTCTAGTCATTGCACCAAAGAATCATACTCTTGAATCTCAACTTTGAGTATTTCAGATCCGATAGATTTACGTATTTTCGGAATATCATTTTGATTGAATAAAAATGGTTTGTCATATGATAAGTACTTTGAATAGGCACAGATAAAAACGCCACAATCTTTATCGTTTCCATATTGTTTTGGGTACAAATGGTCATTTAGTATCATCCATGAATCTGAGTCAGCCAAAGAAGTAATATACTTTTTAAGAACTCCACGAATTTTTTCAATAATCTCGTTATTGCTATTATAAATTGAATCATAATACTTGATTTTTTTTTGATATGTATCAAATAAAATTAAGACCCAATGATTTTTATTAAATAAAACTGGACAAAATAGCAGACGAAAGTCGGTTTTAGAATTTTTCTCAACAGATTTCGATACCGCTCGTAGATTACCATCTAAAATTTTATTGATGATAAGAGAGTTAATATGAGAACATTTGACATTCAGATTAGAGTAACACAGCATTTTCATGTAAAAATTAACAATTATATCATTGATTTTAGAACCAGATAATAAATCATATAAACTCTATCTATTCACCTCATAACCAAACCCTTTAACAATGACAGTGAGACCATCATCATGATTTAAGATAGCTTCCTGAGATTTAGGGTAATTTTGAGAAAACCAAAGATAACTCTAAATAAAGCTTTGCTGAGTGCAAATTGGATTGGAGTCGGCTGTTGTTTTGCTAGCCGACTTGTTGGTGTTCATCGACTTTGCTTGACTCAGGTTATCATATCCACGGGTAGGCGTCCTGGAGTCGGCTGTTGTTTTGCTAGCCGACTTGTTGGTGTTCATCGACTTTGCTTGACTCAGGTTGTCATGTCCACGGTTAGGCGTCCTGGAGTCGGCTGTTGTTTTGCTAGCCGAGTTGTTGGTGTTCATCGACTTTGCTTGACTCAGGTTGTCAAGTCCAACAAGAGGCAACCTGAAGTCGGCTGTTGTTTTGCTAGCCGATTTGTTGTTGTTCTTCGACTTTGCTTGACTCAGGTTGTCAAGTCCACGGATAGGCGTCCTGAAGTCGGCTGTTGTTTTGCTAGCCGATTTGTTGGTGTTCATCGACTTTGCTCGACTCAGGTTACCATATCCACGGGTAGGCGTCCTGGAGTCGGCTGTTGTTTTGCTAGCCGACTTGTTGGTGTTCATCGACTTTGCTCGACTCAGGTTGTCATGTCCAACAGGAGGCAACCTAGAGTCGGCTGTTGTATTGCTAGCCGACTTGTTGGTGTTCATCGACTTTGCTTGACTCAGGTTATCATATCCACGGGTAGGCGTCCTGGAGTCAGCTGTTGTTTTGCTAGTCGACTTGTTGGTGTTCATCGACTTTGCTCGACTCAGGTTACCATATCCACGGGTAGGCGTCCTGGAGTCGGCTGTTGTTTTGCTAGCCGACTTGTTGGTCTTCATCGACTTTGCTTGACTCAGGTTATCATTTCCACGAGTAGGCGTCCTGGAGTCAGCTGTTGTTTTGCAAGTCGACTTGTTGGTGTTCATCGACTTTGCTCGACTCAGGTTGTCATGTCCAACAGGAGGCAACCTAGAGTCGGCTGTTGTATTGCTAGCCGACTTGTTGGTGTTCATCGGCTTTGCTTGACTCAAAATGTCATATCTACGGGTAGGCGTCCTGGAGTCGGCTGTTGTTTTGCTAGCCGATTTGTTTGTGTTCATCGACTTTGCTTGACTCTGTTTGTCAAGTCCAAAAGGAGGCAAACTGGAGTCGGCTGTTATTTTGCTAGCCGATTTGTTGGTGTTCTTCGACTTTGCTTGACTCAGGTTGTCAAGTCCAACAAGAGGCAACCTGAAGTCGGCTGTTGTTTTGCTAGCCGATTTGTTGTTGTTCTTCGACTTTGCTTGACTCAGGTTGTCAAGTCCACGGATAGGCGTCCTGAAGTCGGCTGTTGTTTTGCTAGCCGATTTGTTGGTGTTCATCGACTTTGCTCGACTCAGGTTACCATATCCACGGGTAGGCGTCCTGGAGTCGGCTGTTGTTTTGCTAGCCGACTTGTTGGTGTTCATCGACTTTGCTCGACTCAGGTTGTCATGTCCAACAGGAGGCAACCTAGAGTCGGCTGTTGTATTGCTAGCCGACTTGTTGGTGTTCATCGGCTTTGCTTGACTCAAAATGTCATATCTACGGGTAGGCGTCCTGGAGTCGGCTGTTGTTTTGCTAGCCGATTTGTTTGTGTTCATCGACTTTGCTTGACTCTGTTTGTCAAGTCCAACAGGAGGCAAACTGGAGTCGGCTGTTATTTTGCTAGCCGATTTGTTGGTGTTCATCGACTTTGCTTGACTCAAAATGTCATATCTACGGGTAGGCGTCCTGGAGTCGGCTGTTGTTCTGCTAGCCGATTTGTTGGTGTTCATCGACTTTGCTTGACTCTTTTTGTCAAGTCCAAAAGGAGGCAAACTGGAGTCGGCTGTTATTTTGCTAGCCGATTTGTTGGTGTTCTTCGACTTTGCTTGACTCAGGTTGTCAAGTCCAACAAGAGGCAACCTGAAGTCGGCTGTTGTTTTGCTAGCCGATTTGTTGTTGTTCTTCGACTTTGCTTGACTCAGGTTGTCAAGTCCAACAGGAGGCAACCTAGAGTCGGCTGTTGTATTGCTAGCCGACTTGTTGGTGTTCATCGACTTTGCTTGACTCAGGTTATCATATCCACGGGTAGGCGTCCTGGAGTCAGCTGTTGTTTTGCTAGTCGACTTGTTGGTGTTCATCGACTTTGCTCGACTCAGGTTACCATATCCACGGGTAGGCGTCCTGGAGTCGGCTGTTGTTTTGCTAGCCGACTTGTTGGTCTTCATCGACTTTGCTTGACTCAGGTTATCATTTCCACGGGTAGGCGTCCTGGAGTCAGCTGTTGTTTTGCAAGTCGACTTGTTGGTGTTCATCGACTTTGCTCGACTCAGGTTGTCATGTCCAACAGGAGGCAAACTGGAGTCGGCTGTTATTTTGCTAGCCGATTTGTTGGTGTTCATCGACTTTGCTTGACTCAAAATGTCATATCTACGGGTAGGCGTCCTGGAGTCGGCTGTTGTTCTGCTAGCCGATTTGTTGGTGTTCATCGACTTTGCTTGACTCTTTTTGTCAAGTCCAAAAGGAGGCAAACTGGAGTCGGCTGTTATTTTGCTAGCCGATTTGTTGGTGTTCTTCGACTTTGCTTGACTCAGGTTGTCAAGTCCAACAAGAGGCAACCTGAAGTCGGCTGTTGTTTTGCTAGCCGATTTGTTGTTGTTCTTCGACTTTGCTTGACTCAGGTTGTCAAGTCCACGGATAGGCGTCCTGAAGTCGGCTGTTGTTTTGCTAGCCGATTTGTTGGTGTTCATCGACTTTGCTCGACTCAGGTTACCATATCCACGGGTAGGCGTCCTGGAGTCGGCTGTTGTTTTGCTAGCCGACTTGTTGGTGTTCATCGACTTTGCTCGACTCAGGTTGTCATGTCCAACAGGAGGCAACCTAGAGTCGGCTGTTGTATTGCTAGCCGACTTGTTGGTGTTCATCGGCTTTGCTTGACTCAAAATGTCATATCTACGGGTAGGCGTCCTGGAGTCGGCTGTTGTTTTGCTAGCCGATTTGTTTGTGTTCATCGACTTTGCTTGACTCTGTTTGTCAAGTCCAACAGGAGGCAACCTAGAGTCGGCTGTTGTATTGCTAGCCGACTTGTTGGTGTTCATCGGCTTTGCTTGACTCAAAATGTCATATCTACGGGTAGGCGTCCTGGAGTCGGCTGTTGTTCTGCTAGCCGATTTGTTGGTGTTCATCGACTTTGCTTGACTCTGTTTGTCAAGTCCAAAAGGAGGCAAACTGGAGACGGCTGTTATTTTGCTAGCCGATTTGTTGGTGTTCTTCGGCTTTGCTTGACTCAGGTTGTCAAAACCAACAGGAGGCAACCTGAAGTCGGCTGTTGTTTTGCTAGCCGATTTGTTGTTGTTCTTCGACTTTGCTTGACTCAGGTTGTCAAGTCCACGGATAGGCGTCCTGAAGTCGGCTGTTATTTTGCTAGCCGATTTGTTGGTGTTCATCGACTTTGCTTGACTCAAAATGTCATATCTACGGGTAGGCGTCCTGGAGTCGGCTGTTGTTCTGCTAGCCGATTTGTTGGTGTTCATCGACTTTGCTTGACTCTTTTTGTCAAGTCCAAAAGGAGGCAAACTGGAGTCGGCTGTTATTTTGCTAGCCGATTTGTTGGTGTTCTTCGACTTTGCTTGACTCAGGTTGTCAAGTCCAACAAGAGGCAACCTGAAGTCGGCTGTTGTTTTGCTAGCCGATTTGTTGTTGTTCTTCGACTTTGCTTGACTCAGGTTGTCAAGTCCACGGATAGGCGTCCTGAAGTCGGCTGTTGTTTTGCTAGCCGATTTGTTGGTGTTCATCGACTTTGCTCGACTCAGGTTACCATATCCACGGGTAGGCGTCCTGGAGTCGGCTGTTGTTTTGCTAGCCGACTTGTTGGTGTTCATCGACTTTGCTCGACTCAGGTTGTCATGTCCAACAGGAGGCAACCTAGAGTCGGCTGTTGTATTGCTAGCCGACTTGTTGGTGTTCATCGGCTTTGCTTGACTCAAAATGTCATATCTACGGGTAGGCGTCCTGGAGTCGGCTGTTGTTTTGCTAGCCGATTTGTTTGTGTTCATCGACTTTGCTTGACTCTGTTTGTCAAGTCCAACAGGAGGCAACCTAGAGTCGGCTGTTGTATTGCTAGCCGACTTGTTGGTGTTCATCGGCTTTGCTTGACTCAAAATGTCATATCTACGGGTAGGCGTCCTGGAGTCGGCTGTTGTTCTGCTAGCCGATTTGTTGGTGTTCATCGACTTTGCTTGACTCTGTTTGTCAAGTCCAAAAGGAGGCAAACTGGAGACGGCTGTTATTTTGCTAGCCGATTTGTTGGTGTTCTTCGGCTTTGCTTGACTCAGGTTGTCAAAACCAACAGGAGGCAACCTGAAGTCGGCTGTTGTTTTGCTAGCCGATTTGTTGTTGTTCTTCGACTTTGCTTGACTCAGGTTGTCAAGTCCACGGATAGGCGTCCTGAAGTCGGCTGTTGTTTTGCTAGCCGATTTGTTGGTGTTCATCGACTTTGCTTGACTCAAAATGTCATATCTACGGGTAGGCGTCCTGGAGTCGGCTGTTGTTCTGCTAGCCGATTTGTTGGTGTTCATCGACTTTGCTTGACTCTGTTTGTCAAGTCCAAAAGGAGGCAAACTGGAGTCGGCTGTTATTTTGCTAGCCGATTTGTTGGTGTTCTTCGGCTTTGCTTGACTCAGGTTGTCAAAACCAACAGGAGGCAACCTGAAGTCGGCTGTTGTTTTGCTAGCCGATTTGTTGTTGTTCTTCGACTTTGCTTGACTCAGGTTGTCAAGTCCACGGATAGGCGTCCTGAAGTCGGCTGTTGTTTTGCTAGCCGATTTGTTGGTGTTCATCGACTTTGCTTGACTCTGTTTGTCAAGTCCAACAGGAGGCAAACTGGAGTCGGCTGTTGTTTTGCTAGCCGATTTGTTGGTGTTCATCGACTTTGCTTGACTCAAAATGTCATATCTACGGGTAGGCGTCCTGGAGTCGGCTGTTGTTTTGCTAGCCGATTTGTTGGTGTTCATCGACTTTGCTTGACTCAGGTTGTCATGTCCACGGGTAGGCGTCCTGGAGTCGGCTGTTGTTTTGCTAGCCGACTTGTTGGTGTTCATCGACTTTGCTTGACTCAGGTTATCATATCCACGGGTAGGCAACCTGGAGTCGGCTGTTGTTTTGCTAGCCGACTTGTTGGTGTTCATCGACTTTGCTTGACTCAGGTTGTCATGTCCAACAGGAGGCAAACTGGAGTCGGCTGTTGTTTTGCTAGCCGATTTGTTGGTGTTCATCGACTTTGCTTGACTCAAAATGTCATATCTACGGGTAGGCGTCCTGGAGTCGGCTGTTGTTCTGCTAGCCGATTTGTTGGTGTTCATCGACTTTGCTTGACTCTGTTTGTCAAGTCCAAAAGGAGGCAAACTGGAGTCGGCTGTTATTTTGCTAGCCGATTTGTTGGTGTTCATCGGCTTTGCTTGACTCAAAATGTCATATCTACGGGTAGGCGTCCTGGAGTCGGCTGTTGTTTTGCTAGCCGATTTGTTTGTGTTCATCGACTTTGCTTGACTCTGTTTGTCAAGTCCAACAGGAGGCAACCTAGAGTCGTCTGTTGTTTTGCTAGCCGATTTGTTGTTGTTCTTCGACTTTGCTTGACTCAGGTTGTCAAGTCCACGGATAGGCGTCCTGAAGTCGGCTGTTGTTTTGCTAGCCGATTTGTTGGTGTTCATCGACTTTGCTTGACTCTGTTTGTCAAGTCCAACAGGAGGCAAACTGGAGTCGGCTGTTGTTTTGCTAGCCGATTTGTTGGTGTTCATCGACTTTGCTTGACTCAAAATGTCATATCTACGGGTAGGCGTCCTGGAGTCGGCTGTTGTTTTGCTAGCCGATTTGTTGGTGTTCATCGACTTTGCTTGACTCAGGTTGTCATGTCCACGGGTAGGCGTCCTGGAGTCGGCTGTTGTTTTGCTAGCCGACTTGTTGGTGTTCATCGACTTTGCTTGACTCAGGTTATCATATCCACGGGTAGGCAACCTGGAGTCGGCTGTTGTTTTGCTAGCCGACTTGTTGGTGTTCATCGACTTTGCTTGACTCAGGTTGTCATGTCCAACAGGAGGCAAACTGGAGTCGGCTGTTGTTTTGCTAGCCGATTTGTTGGTGTTCATCGACTTTGCTTGACTCAAAATGTCATATCTACGGGTAGGCGTCCTGGAGTCGGCTGTTGTTCTGCTAGCCGATTTGTTGGTGTTCATCGACTTTGCTTGACTCTGTTTGTCAAGTCCAAAAGGAGGCAAACTGGAGTCGGCTGTTATTTTGCTAGCCGATTTGTTGGTGTTCATCGGCTTTGCTTGACTCAAAATGTCATATCTACGGGTAGGCGTCCTGGAGTCGGCTGTTGTTCTGCTAGCCGATTTGTTGGTGTTCATCGACTTTGCTTGACTCTGTTTGTCAAGTCCAACAGGAGGCAAACTGGAGTCGGCTGTTGTTTTGCTAGCCGATTTGTTGGTGTTCATCGACTTTGCTTGACTCAAAATGTCATATCTACGGGTAGGCGTCCTGGAGTCGGCTGTTGTTTTGCTAGCCGATTTGTTGGTGTTCATCGACTTTGCTTGACTCAGGTTGTAATGTCCACGGGTAGGCGTCCTGGAGTCGGCTGTTGTATTGCTAGCCGACTTGTTGGTGTTCATCGACTTTGCTTGACTCAGGTTATCATATCCACGGGTAGGCAACCTGGAGTCGGCTGTTGTTTTGCTAGCCGACTTGTTGGTGTTCATCGACTTTGCTTGACTCAGGTTGTCATGTCCAACAGGAGGCAAACTGGAGTCGGCTGTTGTTTTGCTAGCCGATTTGTTGGTGTTCATCGACTTTGCTTGACTCAAAATGTCATATCTACGGGTAGGCGTCCTGGAGTCGGCTGTTGTTCTGCTAGCCGATTTGTTGGTGTTCATCGACTTTGCTTGACTCTGTTTGTCAAGTCCAAAAGGAGGCAAACTGGAGTCGGCTGTTATTTTGCTAGCCGATTTGTTGGTGTTCATCGACTTTGCTTGACTCTGTTTGTCAAGTCCAAAAGGAGGCAAACTGGAGACGGCTGTTATTTTGCTAGCCGATTTGTTGGTGTTCTTCGACTTTGCTTGACTCAGGTTGTCAAAACCAACAGGAGGCAACCTGAAGTCGGCTGTTGTTTTGCTAGCCGATTTGTTGTTGTTCTTCGACTTTGCTTGACTCAGGTTGTCAAGTCCACGGATAGGCGTCCTGAAGTCGGCTGTTGTTTTGCTAGCCGATTTGTTGGTGTTCATCGACTTTGCTTGACTCTGTTTGTCAAGTCCAACAGGAGGCAAACTGGAGTCGGCTGTTGTTTTGCTAGCCGATTTGTTGGTGTTCATCGACTTTGCTTGACTCAAAATGTCATATCTACGGGTAGGCGTCCTGGAGTCGGCTGTTGTTTTGCTAGCCGATTTGTTGGTGTTCATCGACTTTGCTTGACTCAGGTTGTAATGTCCACGGGTAGGCGTCCTGGAGTCGGCTGTTGTATTGCTAGCCGACTTGTTGGTGTTCATCGACTTTGCTTGACTCAGGTTATCATATCCACGGGTAGGCAACCTGGAGTCGGCTGTTGTTTTGCTAGCCGACTTGTTGGTGTTCATCGACTTTGCTTGACTCAGGTTGTCATGTCCAACAGGAGGCAAACTGGAGTCGGCTGTTGTTTTGCTAGCCGATTTGTTGGTGTTCATCGACTTTGCTTGACTCAAAATGTCATATCTACGGGTAGGCGTCCTGGAGTCGGCTGTTGTTCTGCTAGCCGATTTGTTGGTGTTCATCGACTTTGCTTGACTCTGTTTGTCAAGTCCAAAAGGAGGCAAACTGGAGTCGGCTGTTATTTTGCTAGCCGATTTGTTGGTGTTCTTCGACTTTGCTTGACTCAGGTTGTCAAGTCCAACAGGAGGCAACCTGAAGTCGGCTGTTGTTTTGCTAGCCGATTTGTTGTTGTTCTTCGACTTTGCTTGACTCAGGTTGTCAAGTCCAACAGGAGATAACCTGAAGTCGGCTGTTGTTTTGCAAGCCGATTTGTTGTTGTTCTTCGACTTTGCTTAACTCAGGTTGTCAAGTCCAACAGGTGGCAACCTGAAGTCGGCTGTTGTTTTGCTAGCCGATTTGTTGGTGTTCTTCGACTTTGCTTGACTCAGGTTGTCAAGTCCGACAGGAGGTAACCTGAAGTCGGCTGTTGTTTTGCAAGCCGATTTGTTGTTGTTCTTCGACTTTGCTTAACTCAGGTTGTCAAGTCCAACAGGTGGCAACCTGAAGTCGGCTGTTGTTTTGCTAGCCGATTTGTTTGTGTTCATCGACTTTTCTTGACTCAAAATGTCATATCTACGGGTAGGCGTCCTGGAGTCGGCTGTTGTTTTGCTAGCCGATTTGTTGGTGTTCTTCGACTTTGCTTGACTCAGGTTGTCATGTCCACGGGTAGGCGTCCTGGAGTCGGCTGTTGTTCTGCTAGCCGATTTGTTGGTTTTCATCGACTTTGCTTGACTCAAAATGTCATATCTACGGGTAGGCGTCCTGGAGTCGGCTGTTGTTTTGCTAGCCGATTTGTTGGTTTTCATCGACTTTGCTTGACTCAGGTTGTCATGTCCACGGGTAGGCGTCCTGGAGTCGGCTGTTGTTTTGCTAGCCGACTTGTTGGTGTTCATCGACTTTGCTTGACTCAGGTTGTCATGTCCACGGTTAGGCGTCCTGGAGCCGGCTGTTGTTTTGCTAGCCGAGTTGTTGGTGTTCATCGACTTTGCTTGACTCTGTTTGTCAAGTCCAACAGGAGGCAACCTGAAGTCGGCTGTTGTTTTGCTAGCTGATTTGTTGGTGTTCATCGGCTTTACTTGACTCAGGTTGTCATGTCCAACAGGAGGCAACCTGAAGTCGGCTGTTGTTTTGCTAGCCGATTTGTTGGTGTTCATCGACTTTGCTTGACTAATGTTATCATATCCATGGGTAGGCGTCGTGGAGTCGGCTGTTGTTTTGCAAGCCGACTTGTTGGTGTTCATCGAGTTTGCTTGACTCAGGTTGTCATGTCCACGGGTAGGCGTCCTGGAGTCGGCTGTTGTTTTGCTGGCCGACTTGTTGGTGTTCATCGACTTTGCTTGACTCAGGTTGTCATGTCCACGGTTAGGCGTCCTGGAGTCGGCTGTTGTTTTGCTAGCCGAGTTATTGGTGTTCATCGACAATGCTTGACTCTGTTTGTCAAGTCCAACAGGAGGCAACCTGAAGTCGGCTGTTGTTTTGCTAGCTGATTTGTTGGTGTTCATCGGCTTTACTTGACTCAGGTTGTCATGTCCAACAGGAGGCAACCTGAAGTCGGCTGTTGTTTTGCTAGCCGTTTTGTTGGTGTTCATCGACTTTGCTTGACTAATGTTATCATATCCATGGGTAGGCGTCCTGGAGTCGGCTGTTGTTTTGCTAGCTGACTTGTTGGTGTTCATCGAGTTTGCTTGACTCAGGTTGTCATGTCCACGGGTAGGCGTCCTGGAGTCGGCTGTTGTTTTGCTAGCCGACTTGTTGGTGTTCATCGACTTTGCTTGACTCAAAATGTCATATCCACGGGTAGGCGTCCTGGAGTCGGCTGTTGTTTTGCTAGCCGACTTGTTGGTGTTCATCGACTTTGCTTGACTCAAAATGTCATATCTACGGGTAGGCGTCCTGGAGTCGGCTGTTGTTTTGCTAGCCGATTTGTTGGTGTTCATCGACTTTGCTTGACTCAGGTTGTCATGTCCACGGGTAGGAGTCCTGGAGTCGGCTGTTGTTTTGCTAGCCGACTTGTTGGTGTTCATCGACTTTGCTTGACTCTGTTTGTCAAGTCCAACAGGAGGCAACCTGAAGTCGGCTGTTGTTTGTCTAGCCGATTTGTTGGTGTTCATCGGCTTTACTTGACTCAGGTTATCATATCCACGGGGAGGCAACCTGGAGTCGGCTGTTGTTTTGCTAGCCGATTTGTTGGTGTTCATCTACCTTGCTTGACTCAGGTTGTCATGTCCACGGGTAGGAGTCCTGGAGTCGGCTGTTGTTTTGCTAGCCGACTTGTTGGTGTTCATCGACTTTGCTTGACTCAGGTTGTCATGTCCACGGGTAGGCGTCCTGGAGTCGGCTGTTGTTTTGCTAGCCGACTTGTTGGTGTTCATCGTTTTTGCTTGACTCAGGTTATCATATCCACGGGGAGGCAACCTGGAGTCGGCTGTTGTTTTGCTAGCCGACTTGTTGGTGTTCATCGACTTTGCTTGACTCAGGTTATCATATCCACGGGTAGGCGTCCTGGAGTCGGCTGTTGTTTTGCTAGTCGACTTGTTGGTGTTCATCGACTTTGCTCCACTCAGGTTGTCATGTCCAACAGGAGGCAACCTAGAGTCGGCTGTTATTTTGCTAGCCGATTTGTTGGTGTTCTTCGACTTTGCTTGACTCAGGTTGTCAAGTCCAACAGGAGGCAACCTGAAGTCGGCTGTTGTTTTGCTAGCCGATTTGTTGTTGTTCTTCGACTTTGCTTGACTCAGGTTGTCAAGTCCACGTATAGGCGTCCTGAAGTCGGCTGTTGTTTTGCTAGCCGATTTGTTGGTGTTCATCGACTTTGCTTGACTCTGTTTGTCAAGTCCAACAGGAGGCAAACTGGAGTCGACTGTTGTTTTGCTAGCCGATTTGTTGGTGTTCATCGACTTTGCTTGACTCAGGTTGTCATGTCCACGGGTAGGCAACCTGGAGTCGGCTGTTGTTTTGCTAGTCGACTTGTTGGTGTTCATCGACTTTGCTCGACTCAGGTTGTCATGTCCAACAGGAGGCAACCTAGAGTCGGCTGTTGTATTGCTAGCCGACTTGTTGGTGTTCATCGGCTTTGCTTGACTCAGATTGTCATGTCCAACAGGAGGCAAACTGGAGTCGGCTGTTGTTTTGCTAGCCGATTTGTTGGTGTTCATCGACTTTGCTTGACTCAAAATGTCATATCTACGGGTAGGCGTCCTGGAGTCGGCTGTTGTTTTGCTAGCCGCTTTGTTTGTGTTCATCGACTTTGCTTGACTCTGTTTGTCAAGTCCAACAGGAGGCAAACTGGAGTCGGCTGTTATTTTGCTAGCCGATTTGATGGTGTTCTTCGACTTTGCTTGACTCAGGTTGTCAAGTCCAACAGGAGGCAACCTGAAGTCGGCTGTTGTTTTGCTAGCCGATTTGTTGTTGTTCTTCGACTTTGCTTAACTCAGGTTGTCAAGTCCAACAGGTGGCAACCTGAAGCCGGCTGTTGTTTTGCTAGCCGATTTGTTGGTGTTCATCGACTTTACTTTACTAAGGTTGTCATGTCCAACAGGAGGCAACCTGAAGTCGGCTGTTGTTTTGCTAGCCGACTTGTTGGTGTTCATCGACTTTGCTTGACTTATGTTATCATATCCATGGGTAGGCGTCCTGGAGTCGGCTGTTGTTTTGCTAGCCGACTTGTTGGTGTTCATCGACTTTGCTTGACTCAGGTTGTCATGTCCACGGGTAGGCGTCCTGGAGTCGGCTGTTGTTTTGCTAGCCGACTTGTTGGTGTTCATCGACTTTGCTTGACTCAGGTTATCATATCCACGGGTAGGCAACCTGGAGTCGGCTGTTGTTTTGCTAGCCGACTTGTTGGTGTTCATCGACTTTGCTTGACTCAGGTTGTCATGTCCAACAGGAGGCAACCTTGAGTCGGCTGTTGTATTGCTAGCCGACTTGTTGGTGTTCATCGGCTTTGCTTGACTCAGATTGTCATGTCCAACCGGAGGCAACCTAGAGTCGGCTGTTGTATTGCTAGCCGACTTGTTGGTGTTCATCGGCTTTGCTTGACTCAGATTGTCATGTCCAACAGGAGGCAAACTGGAGTCGGCTGTTGTTTTGCTAGCCGATTTGTTGGTGTTCATCGACTTTGCTTGACTAATGTTATCATATCCATGGGTAGGCGTCCTGGAGTCGGCTGTTGTTTTGCTAGCCGACTTGTTGGTGTTCATCGACTTTGCTTGACTCAGGTTGTCATGTCCACGGGTAGGCGTCCTTGAGTCGGCTGTTGTTTTGTTAGCCGACTTGTTGGTGTTCATCGACTTTGCTTGACTCAGGTTACCATATCCACGGGTAGGCGTCCTGGAGTCGGCTGTTGTTTTGCTAGCCGACATGTTGGTGTTCATCGACTTTGCTTGACTCAGGTTACCATATCCAAGGGGAGGCGTCCTGGAGTCGGCTGTTGTTTTGCTAGTCGACTTGTTGGTGTTCATCGACTTTGCTCGACTCAGGTTGTCATGTCCAACAGGAGGCAACCTAGAGTCGGCTGTTGTATTGCTAGCCGACTTGTTGGTGTTCATCGGCTTTGCTTGACTCAGATTGTCATGTCCAACAGGAGGTAAACTGGAGTCGGCTGTTGTTTTGCTAGCCGATTTGTTTGTGTTCATCGACTTTGCTTGACTCTGTTTGTCAAGTCCAACAGGAGGCAAACTGGAGTCGGCTGTTATTTTGCTAGCCGATTTGTTGGTGTTCTTCGACTTTGCTTGACTCAGGTTGTCATGTCCAACAGGAGGCAACCTAGAGTCGGCTGTTGTATTGCTAGCCGACTTTTTGGTGTTCATCGGCTTTGCTTGACTCAGATTGTCATGTCCAACAGGAGGCAAACTGGAGTAGGCTGTTGTTTTGCTAGCCGATTGGTTGGTGTTCATCGACTTTGCTTGACTCAAAATGTCATATCTACGGGTAGGCGTCCTGGAGTCGGCTGTTGTTTTGCTAGCCGAGTTGTTGGTGTTCATCGACTTTGCTTGACTCTGTTTGTCAAGTCCAACAGGAGGCAACCTGAAGTCGGCTGTTGTTTTGCTAGCCGATTTGTTGGTGTTCATCGGCTTTACTTTACTCAGGTTGTCAAAAAATATGAAAGTTATGAATTTTTGTTTTAAAACAATACAAAATAAATATTCTATTTTTGACGTTACATTACCTAAGGCTAAAGAAGTTGAAATTAAAAAAATGTAACGTCAAAAATAGAATATTTATTTTGTATTGTTTTAAAACAAAAATTCATAACTTTCATATTTTTTGATTATAGTAATGAAATAAATATTTACTTATAAAAACTTCTTTTTTTTATTTAATTTTTAGTTTGATCAGTGTCAATTTTTATTTTCGACCGATTAAAATGATAAAAAAAAATAAAAAGTAGAATAATTAGATACTTGTTTTTTGACTTGATAATGGTTGTCATTGTGAATTTCAATTCAAAAATTCCTATACATAATTTAAATTCTTAATTTCTTGATTAAAAATTTGATTATGTATTACAGATTTTTCTGTTAGATTTAGATTTTTCGCGACTGATTTCGATCTATTTGGATCTTCTTCGGACAAAAATTTTAATTCGATTTAAATTGAAAAAATCAAGTTTATTATTTATTAGAAAAGATTCTTTTTTAATTTTAAATCTAGGTCTTATTCTAAGCCCAAGTATTTTTCAATCATAAAAAATAAAAAAATCTGTAAAATGTTGTGAAAAAAAGTCCAATACAGGACTTTTTTTTTAAATTTGATAGTTGAGGCTTCATATCAAAAAATTTATTTACTCTTGGGTTGTCTAATGCAATAAATAGATTTACCATATTTCAGAATTTTCTTGTAATTTTAGCGTAAAATTCTTCACAATTCTTATTAACTATCAAAAATTTTAGAGCCCGGACTTGGATTTCAATTGATAACCATCAACTCAAGAAAAATCAAATATGATTTAAGAAACAAGAACGAATTTACATTACCAAATATTCGATCAAAAACTGGTGAAAATACGTTGAATTTCGTCTACACAAATCTTGTCAACAAATTTTCGGCAAATTGAAGTTCATGATCAAATTTAAATTTCAAATCATAATTTTTAGTTTTTGATTTGAATGAAAATATATTTATTTTCAATTTTTTAATAATAAATGGCTAAACTTTATTAAGCATACTTTTTTTAATCTATAATTTGATAGAAATCTTAAGTAAATTAATATCTTAATCAATATTTTGAAATTTTGCAACACAAAATTTAACTTTTTTTTGCCTTAATATATTTTAATTAGTATTAAAATATCATTTAAAGACATAATTTGGATATCTAAATGTGGATTTTAAATGTGGATTTAAACTTATCAAATAAAGATTTTGGACAAAACAATTAAAGATCAAATAAAATAAAAAAAATTTTTTCTTTAAATTAAAATAAAAAACATCTTATGCTAAATTTAAAGAATATAAAAAAAAAGTTAATTTGACCATTTTTATAAAGATTTTAATCTTTTAAATTTTGATCATTTTATCATGATCCTTAACTTCAAGTTGCCCAAATTTTCAGTCAACAAATTAGTACTCAAGTATAGTACATTTAAAAAATCTATTTTTAACAATATAAACTTAATTTGTAATGAAGCAACAAAACTTTTTGATAAATCAAATTTGAACATAAATTTTTTAACCATATATTTGAATAATTGCCTTTTATTTTATTTTTTTATTTTTATCATATTTGTTCTTTTTATATTTATTAATAAATGGAGAGTTAAACAGTCTTAAAATAAGTTGAAACTCAGACTTTTGAAAAAAAAAAAAAAAGTCCGGACTTGGACTTAATTTGAGACTTGTGAAAATCACATCAAAATCACAAGTTTCTTATCAATGTTGCCATATTTTTTTTAAAATAAGTTTTATTTTGATAAATATAAAAAATTCACATTTCAAATTATTATATCATTACTAATTGTTATTGTTTCTATAATTTAAACCCATAATTTGGATTATTCAACAAAATATTAAGAAAGTGAGTATGATTGTGACTGGATTACAACATGAGTTAAAAAAATAGAAAAATATTAAAATTGATTAAATTTAGATAGAGATTTTGATTTTTCAAATTTTGTTTACAGAATAAATATATTTAAATGTTTAATTGTAAATTTAATAAAAGGAAAAACAAACAGTACAAAACTTCCTTTCTTTGTATTCAATTTTGCTTTATTTTTAACATCGCCTAATTATATGAATAAATAATAATAATAATAATTTAAATCAGAGTTGCTTAAAAGTCCAAGTCCGAACTTTAAAATTAAAAAATGAATACTGAAGAAGAAATTTATGCTAAAATTGCAAGAAAGTTCTGTGAATGGCCAATCTATTGTCTAATGATTAGACAAACCAGAAGTATATATATATTTTAGTTAGAAAAATTAGGATTCATTATAAATTCAAATCTTGACCTTAACACACAGGCAGTTACAAATTTTAAAAAAAAGTTCAGAGCAGCTTTTTTGGAATTTCGTATATTCTGCATAAAAATAGTTTTTCCTCTTCACCTAAATTCAAATCATTTATATACACAAAACATATTACTTATCTAAATTCACATATAGTCTTGATGCTCTCACTCTTAAATCGACCACAAAGGATTCAATAAATAAATTACAAAACAAGTTAATTAGACAAATGTTTGGTTTAAAAGTCTACTGTCACATGTCACGAGTCTTAAAAGTCCCATGTAAAATTCTCGTAGGCGATCTCTTAGAGATATTAAAAGAAAAAAATTATAAAATATCTTTCAAAGATCCTTAAGAGAAATTTCATTGAAAAAATTTGCCAGGGTGTATTTTTTTGTCTCGTAATGTTATTTTTATTATCGAGAGGTAACCTTAAGATCTCCTAAAGAAAAAAAATGTTTTATAATGAGGTGATTTTGGTTAACTAGATGAATCATTAATAAAAAAAAATTATGATACTTTATCTAATTAAATGTAATTTTTTATTCATTATTTATTTGTTTTTCTATTGTGTATTTTATTTTAAGATGAGTTCAGTATTTCACTATTTTTCTCACTAAGGAGTAAATTTTAAATTTTATTTTAAAAAGAATAAAAAAAAAACAAAACATAAAAAGTATAAATAATAATAAAAAGTGCTTGTAAACAATTTGTTTTTCTGTACTAAAAATTGATTTTTTTATTATATTCATAGTGGCCTTTAATGTAAAGTTAAACTAATTTATTTGAGTAGTATTCAAAATTTATTTCATTGAATTTCTAATCGGAAAATTACAAAAGAAGGGATGGGTTAAAAGCAACTTCATTCAATATTAAAAATGTGTTTTTGTTATGGTTGTTTTTTAATTTCTCTCTTCTTTTTTAATTTTCCGAAATTATACCAGAATCCCATTTATTTCATTTGACAATCTTATCGGAAAATTACAAAAGAATGGAGAAGCTAATAAGCAGCTTTATTGAACTTTATAATTGTGGAGCGGTTCTTGAAAAACATTTTAAAGTGAAGCGACAATAAAATCTTGCTATTGGCTCCAATTTTATAGGCCATATGTGGATAATAATATAATAATTTGTCGAAGAAATTAAATCCGGAATGGCAAGGTGAAATTTCTGATCAATTTTCAATTTGTTCTTTTTGCTCAAAATTTTAAATGAGTCATTTTATTGCATTGCATTGCAAAATAAAATTGAAATTTTAAAGTTTTAAAAGGCTTAAGACTGTGTAAATTGCAATGCAATGAAATCGCGCATTTAAAAATTTTGTACAAAAAAAGCAAATAGAAAAAATATTAAAAATCCACTTTGCCTAAAAAAAATTTGTTTTTTAAAAATGTCAGAATCGCCATTGACTTTTTTGAAAAAAAAGAAAATTTTTGAAGATGAATCTTCCGAAGATAATTTATACCTGAAAAAGAAAATCAAACATAATCAAGGAGTGAATGAAAAAAATAAAGCTCGCCAAAAACGATATCGGGATCGTCTCAAAAAGCTTTCTTTTAGAAGAAAATCATCATCTAGTAGCTTTTCGGAAAATGACGAACGAAAATTAGAAATTAATCAAAATAAATTACCTGTTAAAGAAATAGACGATCAAAACATTCTTGGTAAAACTTATTAATTTTTTCTTAATATTTTTTTAATATTGATAATTATTAGATTTTCACTCAGATAATAATTTAAGTGCTGATGATTTAAGCAACAAAGATATTTTTTCCGAGTCCGAATTATCAAAAACAACTACTGATCTTAGTGATAAATCCCAATCTTCTGAGGCAGAAGATAAAATTGATGATTCACCTACAGCTTTGTATGAAAAGGCTGATATAAAGAAATCAGAATTTCTTCTAGCTTTGAATTTAATCAAAATTCGTCATAATTTAGCAGAAATTGCAATTAATGATATATTAAAATTAATAAGAATCATTTTACCACAGCCTAATATCTGTCCGAAAACATTCAATTCATTCAATAAAAAATTCAGCAATGTCAAAGAATCGATGTATTATGAATTATGTCAATATTGTAATATTTCGGCTCCTCCAATTTTATTCAATAACAATTTTTCTGAGAAAATAGCTTTGTGTCAACAATGTCAAAAACCATGCTCAAAGATGGTTTGTTTTGATTTAAAATCTCAATTAATTACTATTTTAGAAGACTCGGAAAAATTAAATCAAATAAAAGAAAGTTTTCATCTTGCTAAAAAAAACAAAAGTCAAGGCTTAATAAAATCAGCTTTAGATGGCAGCGTGTATAAATCATTCATTAAAAATTTAAGTGGCAATGAGATTCCATTGTCACTAAATCTTAGTACTGATGGGTGTCCTTTGGTCAGATCCAAAAATTACTGTTTATGGCCTCTAGTTTCAACTATCATTGAACTGAACCAATCGACAAGAGAAAATTTTAATAATTTAATTATTCTTGGTATTTTTTTATCTCCCTTTATAATATTTTCTATTATGGAAGAATATATTAAACTAAAATATGATAATGTGAAATTTTGGTACAAAAATTACAGTACAAAAAGTAAAAACGCTATAATTTATTTTCTAATTGTGCAAAAATGGTCCTATAAAATGTACAACTGTACAAATTTGTACAACGGAATTCAAAGCTCCGCAAAAACTCTGCAATTTATTGCAATTATTTGGTGGTGTGCATTTTACAGAAAATTTCAGTATTTTTGCAGATCTTTGAATTCTGTTGTAAATTTGTTCAATATTGTACGTTTTATAGGACCATTTTTGCTTATTTAGAAAATAAATTATAGCGTTTTTACTTTTTGTACATTAATTTTTTGTACTAAATTTTCACATTGTCCTAAAATATTACTTATTATTTAACTTACTTTAATTATTAAATTTAAAGGCCTTTGGTTAAACAAACAAAAACCTGATTACAATTTTTTTTTCGAAAAATCACTGAAAAATCTTTCAGAGTTAATTAATATTCCTCTTGAATTCAAAGGTATATTTTTTCTAGTTTTTATTAAACTTTAACTTTAAATTTTAATATTTTATTAGGATTAAAATTCAGAGTTAGATGTCAAAGTTTGATAGCTGACTTACCAGCAAAGGCTTCCGCTTTAAATATAATACAATTTAATGGAAGATATGGTTGTGCAACATGCTTTCATCCAGGTGAATATGATAATGTGTCCAGGAAAATGATTTATGGTCCATTAAATGTAAGATATTATTATAAATTTTACTTAATTGACACATTTTTTTCTTACATTTGTTTATTTTTTTTTAAATTTTTTTAAATTACTACTGTCATTTAGTTCAAATTAAAAACTACAAAGGACTATGAAAAATTAAGCCTTTTGACAGATAAAAGAGCAAAAGAAAACTTATTTGGAATAAAAGGACCATCACCATTCTTTAACGTTATTTCAATTCCTGAGCAGGTTCCGTTTGATTATATGCATCTAATATTACAGGGACATTGTAGATGGCTGTTAAAACAATATTTTGAAAATCAAAATTCAGATTGCTTTATTGGTAATTTGTTATTTTTAAAAATGAAATTTATTGAAAAATATTTTAAACTTTAATAGGAGACAAACTATGTCAAATAAACAAAATTCTTTCAACTATAAAATTTCCAAGCGAATTTTCCAGAAAATTTAAACAATATGATTCTAAACTTCAATACAAGTCATCTGAATTAAAACAATTTTTATTTTTCGTTTCTGTTCCTGTTCTAATGAAATTTTTGCCAGTTCCATATTGGAACTTACTTATATTATACGTTTTTTCAACAAGAATTTTCTATGAACCGATTGATAACCGAGATATGCTTGAAGTTGCTAAAAAGATGATTGAAAGTTATCACAATTCAATAGGCAAATATTATGGTACTAGTGAATATAATTACACTATTCACGCACATCTTCATCTATATGATCAAGTTATTATGCATGGTCCACTTCAATGTCATAGTGCTTTTTTTTTTGAGGTAATTTTTGGAAAAAAAAATTTAAAAATTCAAAAGTTTTAAGGGTTCGCTTGGAAATATGAAAAAACTAATGATGGGAACTAATGGGTTTTTATGCCAGCTCAGTAAAAAGCTTTTTGTTTCTAAGAATTTTTTCAATTTTTTAAAAAAATATCAAAGTAAAAATCATGAATTAAAAGATTATATAGATTTTTTAATGAAAGAACATAAAAAGAAAGATCAACTTCTAAGGCCTGTTTTCAGAGAAAGATTAAGTGAATTAGAAAAAAATTTGTTCAAAAAAATTAAAATTGATTTTCAAGATGAAATTTTAGTTAAATCAGATCGAGCCTTGGTTTCTGGGCAGATTTTTTGCACTTCAAATTATGATAAAAAAGGAAATAATAATCATACAGTATGTTTTATAGGAAAGAAGTCTGAAAAATATGGGAAAATTTTAAAATTTTATGAGTATGAAAATAACTTTTATGCATTGATCGTAAAACTTGATGTTTTAAATAGTTTTCGAGATTTGGATAATTTATTTTCTAAAGATTTTTCTGCACTTGTTAATATTGAATCTTTTACACATTTTTTCAAAATATTTGAGCTAAAATCAAAGCATAGAATAATAAGATGCGATGCTATTATGTGTAAATGTATAATAATAGAAAAATATATTACCAAAGTCTCATATAAATTTGAACATGACTAAGCTTAATTTGTAATATATAAGCTGTAATTTATTTTCAAAGCAATTATTTTTTTAAATAAAACAGAATGACAAAAGATTTTCTTTTAATTTATTTTGAGAGTGATAACTCTTTTACCGTAATTAATGATGAAAAGAAAAAATTCATTAATAGTAAAAATATAAGAGTTGAGTTCAACAAAAAATGGTATAATGGAACAATTAAGTACAGAGGTATTAAAGAAAAAACTTTTAAAAATATTTTTATAAATTAAAAATATTTTCAGGAAGTGAAACTAAATGTCATTCAAAAGCAGAAAAAATGGAACTTGGGGAATATTTATCATCAACCAGTGAGTCTGAAATTTTAGACGAATCTTTTAATGTGAATAATATGCAAAAAAGTAATTTTTTAAATTTAATTTCTTAAAGTTTACAATCACATTTTTTCAACAAATATTTAATTTTGTTTATAATTCCTAAATACGTTAACTTTTATCCAAATTATTAAATATATTTAGAGAATAAAAGAAGCTTGAATGAAAATCTGTCTATTCTTGAGACATTTCTCAATGAAGAACAAATTGAAAATGAACAACCATTTACCTCTGAAGGGGAAAGCACTGAAGTATTCATTAAATTAATTTGAAATAAAATTTTATTTTTTATTTTTTAAGTTAAAAAAAGAAGTTGAATTATTACATTTCAAAATAGATGAGATTAAATCAATTCTAGTTGAAATGCTAGAAAACACCAAAAGAAAAACAAAAAACCAAGTTTGGCCAACAGAAGTGGTAATTTTAAAAAAATTTTTAACAATATATCTCAAATTTTATTAATTTCAAATTGTGTTTTGTAATAAAATCAAAATAAACTTGAATTATTAAATAATAGTTAAGTGTATTTTTTTTTAATTCAAAAACGAATTTGAAATTTATTTAATTAAATATTGTTAGGGTTTAAATTAAAATTAAAAAATTTAAAAAATATTTATGCTATTTAGATGTGGAATGGCAAAAACATGCTTGACATTGCTGCTTCGTCTTGGAATAAATATATCACTTCCTTAATGGAAATTCTTTTTTCTGAAGAAGAAAGAACAAATGGTATAATAATTTTACCTGGCCAAACTACCAAATCAAAAAGATATCCTCTTGAGTCGGAAAGAGTTGAAATTTTGAAAAGTAAGCAATTAATAAAAAAGATAACAGATTTTTCATGTTCTTTTTATTTAGATTGTGCAATAGCTAAAGCTAAACCTTCTCCCGACAAAATTGAGCAAACCTGGAAAGAATGTGTAACAATTGCTAATAGAAAATGTTGGGACACAAAAATCAGAAAAAAATAAATTTCTTTATTAAAAATCTTAAAATAATGTTTAATTAATAATTTTTTTCCATGTATTTTTTTTTTCAAAAAATTTCAATTAGTTTTTAATTTAAATAGCAATAATGAAAAAGTTTAAATTAATTTGTTTTTTAAAATTTGTAAAAACTATCTGACTCAATTAATTAATCTTAAAGATTGTGAAATATGAACATTTTTTTTTTCAAAATTTTATTTAAAAACTGAATAAAATGATAAAATAAATTCAAATCTTTTAATGCATTAAATTCATTTGGTTTTATTTATAATAATTATTAAATAAAATTTATTCGGGAATCTACAATTAAAAATGAAGAGATATCTGAGAGAAAAACGTAACAATTATCTCCTTAGAATCTTAGAAGAATATTTTCACGATCTCTGTTTTTTCTCGTTATATTTCTAAATGAGATCTCTTGAGAGTCTCTTTATTTTTTTTCTTATGGGGTACCAAAAGTATTCAACTTTGATGAAATTTATCTATTTTCAAAACTAACTTTTATTGATACAATTAAATATAATTATATATCATCACAATTTTTAAAATCTATGCTAACTGACCCCCCCTCTAATAAATCTTTTTCCTCCGGTTTGGTACTTATTTCCAAGAACTTTAAAATTGAAACCTCAAAAATTACAGTAAATATAAACCAACTTAAAGAAAATCTTAAGATTAATCTGATTTGTAATGATGGTATATCTGATTCAATTTGGTTATGTCTTTGCAATTTAAAATTAAAATATTACAGAACTCTCCTAAATGAGCTAATTCAAAATAAAAGAAATTCATGAATTCTGGTCCAAATTATCTTGCTTTCTAACTTTCATGCCTTTTTCTATTTTCGAACTAAAGTTCCTTTTTTTTATTGTTATAATTTTATTTTTAGGTAATAATTTTTTAATTTTTTAAAAAAACAAAAAGCACAAACAAAAAAAAAATTTATTTTTTTACTTCTCCTTAAAGGAGGTTAATTCTTTTTATAATCACAATTGACGATAAATTCAATGTGAAGATTCTTCTCGATGGCAAATGTTTAAACAACTATAATTTAGTAGAAAAAAGAATTGATAAGGCAGATATGGTTGGTGATAGACTTTTCATTTTAAATAATGACTTTTTTTTGACAATTTTGTATTATTTTGATGGAAGAATTATCAATCAATAAAGTTTAGATACCAATTTTTTATTTTTTCATTCATTAAACAACAAAATAATGTTTTTCAATTGCTTTATTAAATATCCATTTTATGAATAAATAAGTATAAATTTTTTGGTATTAAGCCTGATCTAGCAAATTAAAAAAAAAGTCCGGAATTGGACTTTTTTTTGGGACTTTTAAACAACTCTGATTTAAATATTTAATAATTCAAAAAAAAAGAGAAAATAGTAAGGTAACAATTACACAATAGAGTTGGTTTCATGATGTAAAATATAGAACGAAGTGCTGAATTTTGAATTACTTCTAATCTTTTGATATTAGTTTCTGAAAGAGAGTCAAGACATGGAAAAGAATAATCTAAGATGGATCTAATTAGAGACTTGGGTTATTTATTTATTTATTTATAGTATAATTTAAGGAAGTTTTCCTTCCCAAGGCTACTCAGAATGGATCTTAGTCCTTCTTCTCAGCCTCGCAAAAACTTAGAGACTTGGGTTAAGTTGCTTTATTTTTTATTTATTGACACTTATGTGAAATTATGAGAAAAATTTTTGCAGGTAAATTGAACAAAAAGATTTATTAACACGTAAATTAAGTGAATTATTATTTTTTATTTTCACTTATCTTAGCTGAAAAAAAATTCACTTATAAAATAAATGTAATTATTTTAAACGGCTTTTTTAAGATAAAAATATCTTGTTTTAATATATTAATTTGGATTATTCAATTTTTAAAAATTAGTTTAAGTAAATTGTTTATTTATACTTTCAACAACCCCTTTTTTAATTTTTTTTACTATAGGACTATGTTAGTCCGAATGACATTGCCTTTCGTTTAAACTCAATTGTTACAAACTATAGATAAAATATTTAGAAAAAAGAAGGACAAATTGCCCTTTATAATTGCTGAAAATGGCTTCAAAACCCAACATACTGGGTGTATTTTTCATTATTTTTGGTCGTTATTAATATTCAACTCTTTATGTAGCTTAACTGTTCATTCATTCAACAAAACTACTATCGGATTCACTTTACAAATCAAGCATTTCAGACTTATCTGAAAAATTCCTATAATTATTTTTGAAATAATTATTTTCAAAATTTTTTTAATATAAAAATAGTTTTTTTTTTAAATCAAAAAGCCGTTTCTTTATTAAAAGTTTTTTTTGTATGCATGTGACATTTTAAATAAGTAAATTTATTCAAGTGGCAAGATATAAAAAAAAGTAATTTTGGTTACAAAAACAATTAAAAGCAATTGTTTGGTAGATATTTTGTATGCAACACGTATATCTTTTTTCGGGATGAAAAATAATTAGACTTTGATTTTTAAGGGCTTTTCACTATTACATTTATGGCTAAACACGGCTTTCATTTCGAATTTAATTAAAAAAAAATCAAATTTAATCGAATTAATCAAAAATTTAATAAAAAACTTTTAGAAACTAAAATTTCATTTAAAAATTTAACAAGTTTCTCTTTTTAAAGGTTTGATAAGTTATTTTATTTAAATAAAGATTATGAAAGTTTATTTAATTTTGTTTTCAATATTTAAATTGTAAAAATATTTTAGAAATAATCCCTTTTTTCTATAATCCTCAATTAAATTTGATCTAAATTTAGATAATAAAATCTGAATATAAACTTAAAAATAAATTTACAAAAAAATTTAAATTTTCATCTTTTATTATATATAAAAAATGATTTGTGAACATTGCAGTTGTAACCAAGATGATTTGTTTATTTTCAATCTTCCATGTGGCTATTTGGTATGCTACGAGCACATAAATTCTCAGGACAACTTTTTTGAATGCTTTGTATGCAAGGACCATCAAATTGATAAAGACAGCTGTCTGCACATAAAAAAGAATGAGAGAAAATTAAACCAAATTATTTACAATGAAAAAAGGCAGTCCATTTTAAATTTGTGTGACCATGTGGATTCAATTAAACAAGACATTGGATCCTACTTAAAAGACTGTTTGTCAAGCGTCAATAGTAAAATCGATCTGAAGAGAGAAACCTTAAAGGCTCATTTTACAAAAATAATTGATGACTACTATGAATCATTGAGAAGCCAAGTTCAAGAACATGAATTAAAATTTACAGACACCATCAAACAAGACTTGAATCAAATTGATACCAAGAAAATCCGTGATGAGATCCAAAATCAAAACCAAATTGATCCAAATGATTTTAATGCTTTGAATGAATTTTTAATAGATTTGAAAACAAAAAGTCTTGATCAAAATTTGCAACAAATGGAAAAATTTCAAAATTTGAATTTCTCCCAAAGTGAAAAAGAACCTGATTTGGACATTTCAGAATTATTTGGTTCTTTTAACCAAAATGATACTCAAATGGAGAATGATAAAAGTAAATCGTCTGATCAGCAAAAATTTATCTGTAAGGTTAACTTGGCTAAATTTGAGGAATTAAGTAATGGCCAAATAGTTTCTACATCTTTTTCCAAACCATCAAATTTGGTTATTTATGACCCTCAAAGTGGACAAATCAAAGAAATTTCTGGAAATAATTCAATAAAATTTTTTCTTAATAAAGAGAATACTAATGAAATGATCACAATAGACGATAAATTCAAAGTGAAGATTCTTCTCGATGGCAAATGTTTAAACAACTATAATTTAGTAGAAAAAAGAATTGATAAGGTAGATATGGTTGGTGATAGACTTTTCATTTTAAATAATGACTTTTTTTTGACAATTTTGTATTATTTTGATGGAAGAATTATTAATCAATATCGTTTAGAAACTTTAAATAATCATTCATTAAACAACAAAATAATTTTTTTCAGCTGCTATATTATATATCCATTTCGTGATTCCAATTATAATTACCATTTTAAAAAATTTAATTACAATGATGGAAAGATAGAACGTCAAGTAAAATTTGGATATACCGAAAGAGTGCTCCTTGAGAAACTAGATTGTTACAAATTTATTACAAATTCATCAACGATGGGTGAATTGATGATATGGGGTCTTAAATAGTCAAGACATGACTAGTGACCATTTCCCAATCGAAGCATCGATTTCTATTGGCTATCAATTAGAAAATAAATCTGCAGCTAAAAAGTTTAACTATAAGAAAGCAAACTGGCAATTATTCAGCGAGATTTTAAATTCTCAAATAGTGAATGTCACTGAAAGTTCCCTCACAATAGATCAACTAAATGATAAAATAACAGGAAAAATTATTTCTGCTTCACATAAAAGCATTCCATATCTTTCTCAGAAAATCTACAAAACGAGTCTTCCGCCAAACATTGTTAATTTAATAAAAGAACGTAGGAAAGTAAGAAAAAATTACCAGAAAACTCGCTGTCAAAAGCTCAAGCAAAAATTTAATCAACTTACATCTGAGTTAAAGTCCTCTTTAAAAAAATTCTGGAATCAAAACTGGTTTGATTTTATTGAGAAGATGGGAAAAAACCCACTGACAAGTAGACCTTTTTGGAAAAAAATAAATAAATTTAGAACAAAAAAAGGATCAAATTTAATTCCTAAATTGATTTTAAATGAAAGGGAATTCAAAACTAGTGAAGAAAAGGGAAAATGCTTTGGAGAACTCTTATCTTCAATATTTAGTCCTAATTCTGATTTAATTGATACTGAGAAAGATATCGAAATACTAAATTCTAACTCTGTTTTCTTTAGGAATTATAACCAGTCTAATTTTAATGATCCAATTTGCTTAAATGAATTAATTATGGCTTTAAAGAGATTAAAAAATGAAGCGGCATCAGGACCTGACCAAATTCATAATTTAATGTTAAAAAACTTACCTAGAAATTCATTAATAGAAATCATAGAACTTTTTAATTTATCTCTTCGAGAAGGTAGAGTCCCGAAAGCGTGAAAAACATCTTACATTACTATGATTCAAAAAAAGGCCTCTACTTTACAAGATCCTTTAAATTATAGACCAATTAGTATAACGAGTTGTTTAGGAAAGCTAATGGAACGCATAGTATATTCAAGATTATACAATTTTTTAGAGCAAAATTCACTCCTTATCCAGGAGCAATCTGGATTTAGGAAACACCGGCGAACAGCAGATAATCTTTTCTTCTTAATTCAAAAAATTGTGGAATCATTTAATAGAAAAAAAAGAGTTTGCGGCCTTTTTTTTGATATTTCTAAAGCCTTTGATAGGGTTTGGCATGAAGGTTTACTTTTTAAATTGATTAAAATAAATCCACCTCATTACTTGACTAACTGGATAAAATCCTTTTTAGACTTCAGGACATTTAAGGTAAATGTGAATGACCATTTGAGCGAAGAATATCAAATAACTGCAGGTGTTCCTCAAGGCTCAGTAATTAGTCCTCTTTTGTTTAGTATTTACATTAATGACATCCCTAAAAGAAACAAAACAAATAATGAATACTCTCTGCTTTTCGCAGATGATCTTGTTACATTCTTCATTTATAACAAAAAGGGGAACCTAGAAAATAAGATCAATAAATACCTCAACGAACTAGAACAATGGCTAATTAAGTGGAAAATGAAGATATCAGTTGAAAAGTCGTGTTCAGTAGTCTTTTCTAGGTACAAAAAAGAGAGTGATAATCTTAACTTAAAAATTTATGGAAACAGAATAGAGAGACAAAAAGAAATCAAGTTTCTTGGTATTAAATTTGATTCTAAATTAAACTTTAATATACTGGTAGATGAAATTAAAGAGCGCTGCAATAAAAGGCTAAATATTATTAAGATATTGTCAAACAAAAAATGGGGTCTTAATCAGAACACACTAGGAAATCTATATAAATCTTTAGTCGGATCAATTTTAGACTATTCTTTTCCTTGCTTAAATTCATTTTCAGAAAATAATATCAAAAAACTACAAGCAATTCAGAATACAGCAGTCAGATCTATTCTTAAGTTAAAATATGATACTCCCTCCAACATCGTACATCATTAAGCTTTTAATAAACTAAAATTACTAACAGTCTCGAATCGGCTTTTTGAATTGAGTGAGAGATATGTTGGGACAGGACTGAGTCATTCTATTTCATTGGTTGTAAGACTGGTGAAGGAATACAAAGAAGGTTTCGAATCAAGATATATTGACTACCCAACTCCATTGTGTAATTGCTACCTTACTATTTCTTCTTTTTTTCCTTAAACTTGAACTATTTAAACATCAGCCACATGTAACAATCTTTTCCAATTTTATATATTATTAATTTTCATTTATTTAGCTTATTTACTTTTTTTTTTTAATTCTTTTTTTTTTTTTTATCTTATTTTATTAACTTTAATTTTATTTTTACTTTATTTTATTTCATTTTTATTTTATTTTTTTAATTTTTAACTTATTCTGAAGGAGCTCTAGCTCGGTACAGAAAACAAATAAATAAATAAATAAATAGAAAAAGAAGCTAATTTTGCTTTAACAAAGTTGTTGATACTTGAGAAATTTTACATTAAATTTTTTGTTACTGATTCATTAGAAAAAGGTGAATTATCAATTTGGGATTTAGCTTTAAGAGTAATTGCAAAAAAAAAGTGTTATATTTCATCAACTTCAACGTTATTTGTGTCAGTTTCATCATGCAAAAATGGATATTTCGTAAAAAAAGATTGTGAAGGAGAGATCAAAATTTGGAATTGGCCAAATTTAAATCTTGTCAAGCATTTCGAGTAAAAAGATAGTATATATGCTAAAATGTTAAAAAGCGGGAAAATTGTTTACATTGATAAAGAATTTAAGTCTCATTTAATTGGCAAAGAAATTATTTAAATAATCAAAATATCAATTTAAATATTGAATAAAAAATTAATTGAATTTTTATAATCTTTGTTTAAAAATAATTAAGCACGCTCTTAAAGCTATACTTTGGTCATCTTGAAGTTTTGGATCAAAAAAATCAGATAAAATAGTATTTTTTTATAACTTTTGAATGGTATTTGATTAAATCTCTCTGCAAAATGCTAAATAATGCAAAATACATGCTGAATATTATATGAGGCTCTGCAAAAACTCTGAATTTAAATTGCGCGGTAAAATTAAATCATTTTTAATGACGTGCATTTTAGTGCAAAATGCAGAGTTAGGTTGTCTTCGACTCGTTTCTACTACTTGCTTTTTCCATTCTGCTAAACATTTAAACATGGACATCTGGGTTTTAATACCAATTTTCTCGATAATGCTTAGTACTAGTTGCTCGTCACTTTCAGCAATTCTACTAATGGTCATATTATTTGCTTTCGCATTTCTTTCCTTCGACTCCTCAAAGACTTTTTCTACTAATATCACTTCCTCTTTAGAACTTTAGGCATTGCCACGTTTTTTCAAAAAGTCATACAATTTATCCCTTGTTATCACACTGAAATTCATTGAAAAAAAAATTCCAAAATTTATCGAAAAAAACTGTTTTTCATGGAAAAAAAATAAAATTTGATTGAAATTTATTTAGAAAAATTACAAAAATATTAAATTAAAGGGGGTTGTGAAGTTCGTTTCAATTCGATATTTTCAATTCGGAAAAACTTGAATAACTTTTTAACCAAAAGAGATAATTTAGTTCTGTAAAATGCTTGATTATTAGCAAATTTGCTTAATGCAGTAAAATAGGTCTGCAAAAATCTCTGCAATTTTCTGCATTTTGCACGCCATTAAAAAGTATTAAAATCAACTGTGCAAGGAGATTGCAGAGTTTTTGCAGATATGTATTTTCGGATTAAGCAAAGTTGCTTAATCATTAAGCATTTTACAGAACTGAATTATTACTTATAGTAAAAAAGTTATTCAAATTTTTCTGAATTGAAACGATCGAATTGAAATTCACTTAAAAACCCCAAATTAAAGAATGGAATAATCGGAAACGAGGATTCAGCTGGCAACGTTGAAATTTATGATCATGATTACATGATCAAAACTTAATTAATTTAAATCTTATTCATTTTTTTTAATAAAAATTAAATACTAAAATTTTATTTAAAAAAAAATTTCTTATTTTCTAATTGATACTTAATCAGTTCTTCTCCAATCTATTTCTTAACGCGAATTTAGATTTAATACCTCATATTTTAAATAAATGTGATTTGTGTATCATTTGATTTTGTCTTATTTAAACGAAGAATAAACAATAACATTAATTTAATTTTCAAAAAGTTTTGTAAAATTTTTTCTAATTTTGTTACTAATTTCAAAAATCTAAATTTTTTTAATATTATAAATTTTTATGTGCTTTTTTTATTAATAAATGGGCTCAATCATCCCTTTATGGGTTTTGACATTAGGTCTCTATGATTGAGTTGAAATAAAATAAATTAACCTCCTTTTAAGGAGAAGTAAATTTATAAATTCCAAAAAAAAAGAAAATAAAGATAAAAATTGAATTATTAAGTGAGAAAAAAATACAAAAATATAAGAAAGCATCTGTTATATTTTTTAAAATATAGATTCCGAACTTGAAGGCCTTACCAATGATGTATAATTATTAATTTATTATTTAAACGATCGTTTGATCATACTGTAAGATGGGGGTCTGTGGGGTGGGGTCCTAACTAGATTAAAGCTGTTAGTTAAAATATATTTTATTGATAACAACATAAAATCATAAAAGCGAGGTATATTTATACCATCGCTTACATCCCTCGCCCTTTATTTTTTTTTTTTCCTTAAGAACTAACTCAATTTTCTTTCATATATTTCCCCTTACCTTCTTAAAAACAACAAAAATAAAAAACAAAGTTTCATATTAAATAAAGCTTGAGAAAACAAAAAAAACTTTGAAATCTTCTGAATCTTTAAAAAACATTTGACAGTTAACCATACATTTGATTAACCTCTGCTTGCTTCTTTGCCATTTCAACATGCTTTGCCTTTGACTTTGTCATGTGCGAATTCAAACCCATAACTCCCTTGCATTTTTTACTACAGATACCACAAAAGTACCAGATTGTAGCGTCTTTATCGACCTCTTTAGCTAATTTGTTCGGGTCTTGAACAAAATTACTTCCTTCCGAGTCCATTTCTTCGTCTTCGTCAATTTCATTGTCTTCATCCAACCGATTGAAATTTGAATTAACAACATCATGTTGTGAATGAAGAATTGTTGTATTTGAGTCTTCGAAAACGGTTTTTTCTAACGGTGACTCTTCATTGGTCGTCTCTGATTCAGCTGGTTCTCTTTCTTCATTCCCACTAAATTGTGGCTCTAGATATTCAACAATAGTCCTTGCAGAATGAACTTTAGGTATTTCTACTCCAATCGGATCTTGTTCAACTACGACGTTGCCATTATTTCTTTGAATAAGCAAAGCTAATCTCATTCTATTCTCGCGCCAATTGTCATCGAAAGCCTCTTGATCAAAATTTACCACATTTTTCACAATTTTTCTCATTTTGTATTTAATAAGCCGGTCGTAATGAACTACTTGCGTCTTATTGTCTTGAGGATAAAGAATTTCGAAATTGTACTTGTTTATTACTCGTTTGACTACAAATGGACCATTGAACTTCGGTTCGAATGATTTTACCTGACCTACTCTTTGGAATGTTGATGAAGCATTGTTTAATCCAAATGGCATTTTTGTAAATTGGTACAATTTTTGGTTTGCCACAAATGCAGTCTTCTCTTTGTCATCTTGTGCCATAGGTACTTGCCAATACCCCGTCAACAAATCTAAAGTTGAAAAGTACTTTGAATGGCTCAATACATCAATGGTATCGTCAATCCTGGGTAATGGATACGAATCCTTAACCGTTACTTCATTCAATTTACGAAAATCAATACAAAATCTAAATTTTTGTATTTCGCCTTTCTGACACTTCTTTTTTACCAAAATAATTGGACTTGCCCACGGGCTTTGACTCTCTTCTATTACTTTGTTTTCCAACATTTCGTCGACTTGACGTTGAACCTCTTTTTGTGCACTTTGTGGAAGCCTGTATGGTCTCTGTTTTATTGGAACAGCGTTTCCAGTGTTGATTTTATGTTCGGTTAGAGTTGTATTTGACGAGCAAAATTCAGACCACTCAAAAACATGCTTAAATTTCTCCAATAATTTGAAAATTTGATTACGTTGTTCGACTGACAAATTTACACCCATTTTTATATCATCCAAATTCATTTTAAGACTCTAGTGACTTTCAAATTCACCTGATTCTTGCACTTCTTGTAAGGAACCCAAAAATGCTTCGTCCTTCATGTAAACATCACCAATCGATGAACCTTTTTCAATCACAACCTCTCTATTGAGTGTATTAATCACACTTAACAAGATAGTTCCATCATCTTTGACCTCATTTAGACAATTTCCCCAAATTATACCCTTAGCCATGTCTTTGACAGTCGTAGCTTTTGCCTAAAACACAACTTTGTCTCTCGGTTAATAACAATCAAGTTTAATCTTTACCATATTTTCCGAATAGCCTTTAACAATTATTTTGTTACCCAAATTCAATTGTACCATATCATTGCTTTCAATTTCTTGGACTGTATTTATTTGGTGCCAATTGCCACTATCCGAAATTGTAATCTTTTGGTTTGTCAAATCGAAATTGGCTTTGAATTTTGTAAGGAAATCAATCCCCAAAATAGCAGGTTCTGACAATTTTGTAAAAATAAATTCATGATCACATTCCCAATCCTTAAATCTCAGTCTTACTGTACCAACAGCTGTTTTAACAGTCTCTGAATTAAGTGCTGATTTAATCGTAAGGTTTGATTTTCTCAAATTTAACCATTTTTCTTGCTTTCCAGTTTCCAAAAATACATCAATTTTTTTTGACAAACTTTTTGGTAACGAATCCGGACTAATGAAAGACGCGCTTGCACCTGAGTCAGCCAAAAATTTCAACCCAAATCGTTCGCCACCGAACTCAACATCAGACTCAATTCGAATTAATTTGTTAAGTGTGTTAGTGTTTGTACTAAAATAATTTTGGCATTTAATTATATTTGCTTCTCTACTTACATCAGACTCAACATCAATTTCGGCATCAATCACATATCCTTCTTTTTTTCCATAACTATTTTGTCTCTGTTCGCTATTTTTTGGCTGGTGTTTACTCGCTAACTCGTTAATTGGTCGTTTGTTGTAATAAGAATTTTGCTTTTGCTCAAATTTACGACCATTGTGTTGTTCAAAATTTCTACTTCTACCTTGACTGGTGTTTGATCTTTGTACTTGATTTTTTCTAGCTAAACAATCGGCTATTTTGTGACCAAACTTATTGCAAAAATGACATGAACCATTAAACTTAGGTGCTGAAAATTCAATCCTTTGAACATCTACTTCTTCTTTGATTTGAAACGAACCTTGGTAGATTTCTTTATAATCAAGCGATTTGTCAAAAATTGCAACAATTTCTTTCCATTTTTTATCTGAAAGTAATTCCAGATAACTCTTTATGTGTTCAGGTACCGCTGAAAGGAGTCTAGATCTGAGCATTCTTGTTCTATTATCCTCGTCGAGATTTGGTAATGCTTTATCCATCAACTTTTCAATTTCATAACAAAAATCACTAATTTTTTGATCTGGTTTTAGTTGCTTTGAATAAAAAAGATTGAGATAATACTCGGGCGATTTAACACAGCCTTTTTTCAAACATTCTAATATTTTTTTTATGTCATTTTTGTCTGTTTCCTCTATTTGATTAAACAATTTTTTTGCCTTGCCAACCAAACAAAGTTCAATTGCCGCAACTTGTTTACGATCGTCCCATCCGTAAATGATGCAGTCATAATTGAATGCTGCCTCGAACTCATCAAAACTACCACTCTCTCCATCATACACCAAGTTGTTACCCATGCCTCGTCTCATTTTTTTTTTTTTTTTCTTTTCACAAACTATTTATTACTAAGCTTATGCCAAACAAAGCCAACAATAAAATTCAAACTTCAACTAGCGTTTCTTCTTCTTTTTTTTTTTTCCACAACAACAAGTTTTTTTTTTTTTTCTCTCTTTTTATACTTCAGTCTCTATATTTCTTCTTCTTTTTTTTTTTTTCTTTACACTTGAAATACAAAATTGAAAACTTTCTTTCTTTTTCTCTCTCTTTCGTTTTTCTCCACAGACTAGCTTTTTTCTTCTTTTAATTTTTTTTACTTTCGACCTGGATTCTCGAGTTGAACAATTAGATCAGCTTTTCTTTTCTCCTCGTTTTTTTTCACTTAAGCTTAAATTGTTTAAGCTTACCCGCTATCACCAATGTAAGATGGGGGTCTGTGGGTGGGGTCCTAACTAGATTAGAGCTGTTAGTTAAAATATATTTTATTGATAACAACATAAAATCATAAAAGCGAGGTATATTTATACCATCGCTTACAATACTAAGTACATAATTTGCTGTTATTGCTGCCAATGTGTGTCGAATTTTTTAATACTTTACCAAAAATAACACCTGAATCACTTTCTTGATACACATATAACATCAACCTGAGCATCAATTCCTTTTCTTTTTAAATTATTTTAAAAAAAATTAAATAAAAATTAAAAAAAAAAACAGAAAGTAAAAAAAAAAATTATTATGCTTTTTATTTTATATTTTCACATAACTTAACTAACGGAACTGTATGAATCATGGGACAAAAATTTAGTTTTTAAACTGTTCGTTTCAATCTGCTCATGTCTATTCATTATTCTTACTTTCTTCTTTACAAATTTTTAACTTTTATTTTTTTTTTTTTTAAATCTTCTCATTGGGCTGAAAGGAAGGACTAAGCTCCTTTCCAAACAGCCTGGGATTCTCCCAAACTATTTTTTAAATAAAATAAAATAATATTTTTTTGTTTTTAGTCAATGTATAATAAAAAAATTAAAATTCCATTCATTACATATCTTTATTTATTTTTTAATTCTGAAGGAGATCAAGCTCGGTACAGAAAAATAAAATAATATCTATAATTTTGATTGTTTAGCCCATGACAACACATTATTCTCCGTTAAAATCTATTAACCATTGAATTGACAATTTATATAGCCGATTCTGACGTAATTTTTCTTGAAATAAATTAAATTAGATAAACTTGACATAAAATATTAAGTAATTGATTTGGAAAAAAATTTTTTTTTCTATATTATTAAACAAAATATCACATTATAATTTTAACCTTTTGAGCTTGATTTCACACTTCAATTTGCCTTATTTAAGTTACATTTGAAATTTCATTAAATTTCAAAATTAGTAAAAACAATTAATTAAAACTTTTATTAATATTCTTTAAATTGATCTAAAACTTTATCAAGAAAATAAATTAAGCAGCTCAAAATTGGACAAGTCTTTAATTTTAAATTAAAAATTAGTAGAATTAAATTTAAATTTTTTATAAAGTAAAATATAAATTAGATTAAAGGCAAAAATCAATTATAAAAAATGGTTATACATAAAAAAATAATGCTAATAATAATGGTTTAATAAAAAAATTATGTAAATAAAAATACAAGCTTTTCATTATGGCAAAAAGATGCTAATAAATATGGCCAAAACTTTTTATTTAAAAAAATTAAATATTTTTTCATTTAAAAATCAATAAGCATTTTTTTTTACAACTATCCAAGCTTAAGTCAATTTTTTAGATTCCGCAAAAAGATTAATATGCTTAAGACAAATATTTTTGTTAAATTTGTTTGCCAATATCAAAGTATATCTCTGAATTAAATTTTTTGATCAAACATCAATTTAAACCTCTTCTTACAGAACAAACATATTTAATGTAAAATATTCATTAATGAAAATAAAGCAAGTTAACAATTTTAAGAGATTGCCATAATTTTGTTTTTTTTTAAGAAAAATTAATATGTTAATCTAAATTTTTTATTGAATATTTAAATTTTTATCTTTAATTATTTAAATAAAATCATTGACAATTAAATGAGATTAAAATTCATGTCAATACTAAAAATTTTTCCGGATCTTAATTTTTTAGCATATTTTAGATCTCTAAATATAAAGAATTGCTCGACCATATTTAAATTTTGTTCGTTCCATACTTTAATCTCTCCATCAATGCTTATACTTACTAAATACCCGTTTCTACATGACAAAAATAAATTAAAAGGAGAAACAGGACCATAAATCATTTTTTCCAAAATTACTGTTAAATTTATATCCCAAATCAATAATACGCCTTTCTTCAATGAATTAGTAGCAAATTTGTTTCTGTTTAACTTCTCTAGTATTAACAGCCTGTTCATACTATAATAAAATTGCGACCTTACCGGATAATTATTTTTGAATTTTATTTTTTCTGCATTTTTAATTTTTCTAGTATTCAAATTAAATGTTTTTAAATACAGATATTTGTTTGACCGATTTGTAAATACAATGAAATTATCAAAAAATAAAGCTTTGGTTTCAAAAGATATGTTGATTGAGTATTTATATAAATTTCTATATTGATTGATTATTTGCCCATTAAAATAATTGAAGATTGTCAAAAAAGAGTCATCAGTTAAAATAAAGAGTTTATGTCCAACCAAGTCTGCCAAACGAATACCTTTTTTTAATAAATTATAGTTGTTTAAACATTTGCCATCTAAAAAAATCCTGACATTAAATTCATCATCTATAATAAGTATTTCGTCAGTAACCTCTTTAGTAAATAAAAATTTTATTGAAGTATTATTGATTGAACAAGCTATTTCTTTGATTTTTCCACTTTGAGGGTCATAAATAACCAAATTTGATGGTTTGGAAAAAGATGTAGAAACTATTTGGCCATTACTTAATTCCTCAAATTTTGCCAGTCCAACCTTACATATAACTTTTGGCTGATCAGGATCAGACGATTTACTCTTATCATTCTCCATTTGAGTATCATTTTGGTTAAAAGAACCAAATAATTCTGAAATGTCCAAATCAGGTTCTTTTTCACTTTGGGAGAAATTCAAATTTTGAAATTTTTCCATTTGTTGCAAATTTTGATCAAGACTTTTTGTTTTCAAATCTATTAAAAATTCATTCAAAGCATTAAAATCATTTGGATCAATTTGGTTTGGATTTTGGATCTCATCACGGATTTTCTTGGTATCAATTTGATTCAAGTCTTGTTTGATGGTGTCTGTAAATTTTAATTCATGTTCTTGAACTTGGCTTCTCAATGATTCATAGTAGTCATCAATTATTTTTGTAAAATGAGCCTTTAAGGTTTCTCTCTTCAGATCGATTTTACTATTGACGCTTGACAAACAGTCTTTTAAGTAGGATCCAATGTCTTGTTTAATTGAATCCACATGGTCACACAAATTTAAAATGGACTTCCTTTTTTCATTGTAAATAATTTGGTTCAATTTTTTCTCATTCTTTTTTATGTGCAAACAACTGTCTTTATCAATTTGATGGTCCTTGCACATAAAGCACTCAAAAAAGTTGTCCTGAGAATTTATATGCTCGTAGCATCCCGGAAAAAAAAGAACGCTGAAAAGAACGCCGTTTTAACGCTGGTAAAACGGCGTTAAAACGGCTTCTTTTCAGCGTTTTTTCAGTGTTTTTTCAGCGTTTTTTAGCGTTATTTTCGTCAGCGTTTTTCACGCTGCAGAACGTTGAAAAAACGCTGCGAAAAATCGATTCAATTGGGGCCAGATGATTTATTGAATTTCTTCATCAGTTATAAAATATGATTCAAATATCTGCTGAAAGCCCTAGTGTAAATCCTTTGACTGTTGGAAAATAATTTTCGCTGGTTTTCAGACTTACACTGTGAAAATTATATTAAGCAGCATTATTAATAAAAATTAAATTTTTTTTCGATTAAACTTGACTTTTTTTAAATATTTTTAAGTTAAAGCTTTGATTAAAATAAAATTAGTTCTGATGAAACTACTAATTTTTTTAAATTAATTTGTTATACGTTTGGACGTTTTTAACTCTCAAATTGTTAGCGTATTTCAAGTCATTTACTTAGAACGCTTAATCACTTGCCAGTTCCGCTTCAGTCCATTAAATAGGTTGGAGTAATTAGGACCATTGTAACTGAAAGAAGGGAGGGGAAGAAAAATTTTGTCTTTGATCCTTCAAATTAAAATAATAAGAAAAATAAAATGACCTAAAATAATAAATAAAAGAAAATAAAAAAATTTAATTACCTCAACGTAATTTCTTTCTTTCCTAAAATGTTCAATATTTAAAAATGTAGCTAATAATACAGTACGCTTCTAAACAAAGTATACAGCTATGTTATAGCACTGCTCTAGGGCTGCGATAGAACATATTTTTTGCTTAAGAGCATTTGCATGAGCAATTGAACATGCTCGCTAAAGAACGCTCATGAGCATGCTCTAAATTGCTTAAGCAGACCATGAGAACTGCGCTAGCTATGCACTAGAGATGCTTAAGCAATGCTCTAGAAACTGTTTACTTTTTTTAGAAACGTACTGTTTGATATAATTTAAATTTTGAAGTAAATTTTTATAAATATAAATAAGGTTAAATAAGTAACTAAAGTGAAATAAGTAACGCATGTAATAGGCATGGCAAGATTATTCCTTTCATTTAAATAAGCGTGGGAATGTTTTTTCTTTCATGCTTATTATTTTAGCTTATTTTATTTTTCTTATTATTTTAATTTGAAGGATCAAAAACAATCTGAAATAGTAAGAATATGAACAAAAATAAGATAATGTGTTTGCTTGATTTTTACGACATATCGTTTCTTATCGAACACTGGTATTCAAAATGGATATTTTCGACTAAAATTACATATCTTTATAACATTTTGAAAACCAGTGTTCGATAAGAAGCGAATTTCGTTATTTCCAAATACCCATATACAAATTTAAGGCGATTTTTTTTATTTGTTTATCTGTGTCGAGCCAAAGCTCCTTAAGATTAAATAAAAATAAGAATAAAAATTTTAAATTTTTTTAATTTAAATTATAATTTAACAGCAGTGACCCTTAGGAAGTTCAAAATTATCTAAAAACCTTTTTTTCATTTCTATGCGATTTAAATATGTTTAATGCAGTTAAAAAAGATTCAGCTAAAGATATAGAATTTCCTACTGAATCACCCAAAATGATTATAATGTGACAGATGATAACTTTATATAAAAAAGAATATTTATTTTTATAAAAAAATACTAAAATCAACTAATTTGCTAAGTCAAAAATGTTCTATTAATTCTAGTTGATCAAAAAATGTGTCATATATTTTTTTTAATTGTTTCAACAAAAAAAATTTAAATCTTATAGCTTTGTTTTTAGAAAAAAAATATTTTTGAAAGATAAATAAACGCTCCAAAACGCTTAAAAAACGCCATTCGGCGGCGTGAAAAACGCTGACGAAGAACGGCGTTCTTTGAGCGTTTTTTGAGCGTTCTTTTTTTTCCGGGATACCAAATAGCCACATGGAAGATTGAAAAGAAACAAATCTTCTTGTTTGCAACTGCAATATTCACAAATCATTTTTTTTTTGTTGATTTAAATTAAAAGATCAAAATTTTAATTTTTTAAGATTTTTCTTTTTTTAGAAGTGAATTTTTCAAATTTAATTTGCAAAGTAATATTTTTGATAAAATTTCATTTTTCAAATTTGATCAAAACATTTTAAATGCGAAATTATGTTTCAATGCTTTTTTACAAATTAGAATCGTTTTTCAAAAATTTTTAAATAAAGCTTTGAAATGTTTCAATAAAATAAAAATCTGCGATGAAATTGAATTTGATCTAAATTTTCCAAATTTAGATCAAATTAAAAAAGAGGATTTTTCTTTTCATTTTTTTTAATTTGGCAAGTTTTTTTTTCTATTTTACATTTATAGAAATAATTGCGTAATTATATTTCAAATTTTAACATGCTTAAATATTAAGTTTAAATTAAACAAGTTTATTTCAAAATTTCAAAAAAGTTAAATAGAAAAAAAAAACTTGCCATTTGTTAAAGAATAATTTTGATTTAGGTATCTTATAAGTGTTGTTTCGCATGTCAAGGAGCCAAATTTATGATATATACTTTTTCTTCTAAAAATTTTTTATTTATTATCAATTATTTTAATCAATTTTTTCGCAATAAAAAATTAAAGATTGAATTAAAGAAAAATTTTTCTTAAATGCACTGTATTTATATGGTGGAAATATCAAGTAATATCAAGCCCTTGGATTTTGTTAAAATTCAATCAAAATTTTATGATGTCATTTTTAATAATTCTAATAAAGCTTTTTAACTTGCTTAAAATTCAATTTTTTTTCAAAATTTTAAATTATTTAAGTTCAAAATTTCCAAAAGAGCTAAACTTGTTTCTGATTTTTCGATTGAATGGTTTTGATTTATTTCGATCAAAAATTAAAGATAATAAGACAAAATAAGATAAAATTTTATTTAAAAAAAAATTGATTTTTCTTCTATTAAACTGAGTTTTTTTTTAGTTCATTTATATAAAATTAGAGAAGGGAGTTGAGTGTATATTATGAGTTTTTTGAGATGCAGATTCAAAATATGATGCCCTTCAATTGAAAAAATTTGATGCTGGGTTTTTAATTGAAAGATGCTTAAATTTTCATTAATAAAAAATAACAAATTTCATAGTTTAAGAGCTTGCTAATTTTTTTTTAAATAAAGATTAAAAAAATTAATTAAATTTCAAACAAAATATGAAATCTTTATTTTTGAAACATAAGCAAGAATTGGTGTTGTAAATAAAAAAAAGGAATAATCTTTTATTTACGTATTAAGTAATTAGATTCATTGTTTTAAACTCGATTTTATTTCTTAAAATCAAAAAACGAAATCGAACATAATAATTAACACTTATTGAACTTTATTTGGTTTAAAATTCAAGAAATTCTTTTCGATAATTCTCTTCAAATTTGTTCCCAAAATTAAGACAAAATATAAAAAAGTACATTAAAGATATTCAATTTTTAAAAAAGATAACCGGAAACACTATCAAATGATTTAATTTTATTAAAAAGAGACATTTCTAATTTTATCCTGTTTTTTCTTTAAATAATAAAAACCAGTATTTTTTTGGGTTTTTTTTCCTAAAAGTTTTATTGAAAAATGTTAAAAATAAAAAAAATCTTGCCAAATATTTTTGTCACCCGAATTAGTTTATTCAAAAAAGGGTTTATTTTGTCAGTCCAACAAATAAAATTGTTATATTTTTTAAAGAATTCTCTAAGATTAAGCTAAAATGTACTTATACTTTTTCCTCATTCAATCGTTTCCTATAAAAAAACCGATAAAAAATCCTTTTAACCTAATTATGTGCAATATTCTGCGTTTAAGTTTGCATAAATTTTTAAAATCGAGTTTAAAAACAAAAAACTATTTTTTAAACAAATCGTAAATTTACGTAATTTTACAAAATACGGTAAAATTACGTAAATTAACGTAAAACTATGTTATTTTACCTCAGAAACATTTATCGTAAGAAACCTTAGCAACACTGTAAAATCTTAGATAAATACTTTTTATTTCCTGAAACATTTAATGGATTATAAAGTAACCATCGTTTATTACCACAATATCCATTACCTTTAAATAGTTATTGATGAACAACATGATTTAGTAAAATTACACATCCTTAACGACTAATATTCACGTAAGGTTACGTAAACTTACTAAAAACTTCATAATTAAGCCCAATTTGCACCTTTTATTGAAGCACTGTATTAGACAGTGTGTTCTCTAATTTGTGACGTGACAAGCTAATCCAAATTTTAGAAATTTTAATTAAAATTTTATTTAAAAATGATATAATGTACAAGTTATCTAAAAAATCAAAAACTGTATAATTTCAATAAATTTTAATTAAAATCAATTTTTTTGTAACAGATCAAGTTTTCTTTCAAATACTTTATTTTCAAATGAACGTCATAAATTTAACATTTCTAATGACTCTTCTTTGGTACCCTGAGTTGCAAAAAGCTTGTTTCTACTTTTAAATATTTTTTGATTATAGAAATTCAGTAATTTAAATTAAATTAAAATTTTTTGCTTAAAATATTTTTATTTTAAACAATAATAACCTGGAAGAAATTTCATTTGTTCTAGATTCTGACTCATGGATTCCCGATGCTATCTAATTCAATAAAGAAAAATACCGTCTTGTTTGATGGTGTCTGTAAATTTTGATTATTGTTGGTCAACTTGGCTTCTATTTTTTAATGGCTTCACAAATCAATTTTTTGTATATATTAAAAGATGATATTTCAAATTTTTTTTTTTAGTTTATTTTTAAGTTTATTTTCAGAATTTATTTTCTAAATTTAGATCAAATTTAATTGAGGGTTTAAGCAAAAAGGGATTATTTCTAAAATATTTTTACAGTTGAAATAAATATAAATTGATATTTAGATGAAAATAATTAAAAATTTTCATAATTTAATTGATTTTAATTAAAAAAAAAAAAAATAATCCTCTATTCAATAGAAAATTAAATTTGATTGATGTATAATCTTTAAAAGATTATACTTTCCTCTTTTAATTAAAAAATAAAACTTAAAATTCAAAGAAACGGAATTTAAAAGAAAATTATTAATTTCCAATTTCTTAGACTTGAAATGATTAACTATTTTCCCCTTTATTTAAATTCAAGAATAAAAAGAGTAAAAATTGAAATAAAATAAAAATTTATATTTGAATGTCTAGGACCATATCACGTTGAATGCACCGGTTCTCGTCCGATCACCGAAGTTAAGCAACGTCGAGCCCGGTTAGTACTTGGATGGGTGACCGCCTGGGAATACCGGGTGTTCTAGGCCTATTTTTTTCTTTAAAAAAAATTTCCAAAATCTCTACATGACTTTTTTATAATTTTTATGTCTTTCATCAAAATAATTTTTTGGCTAATTCAAAATTAATTTTTAATTCTGCAAAATATTTGATTAATTTTATTTATCCATATTTTTGGCATCTTGAAGCTGATGATCAGTTCAAATATCATTTCAAATCAAAAATTTTTTATTTGAATTTCTTTATTAAATTTAAACACAAATACTTTTGGAATAAAAAATCTCAAATTTACTTTTCAAAAAGTCAGTTAATACACTTAAAATATTAAAATCGATTATCAATGGACTGAGAAAATGTTTTTTCAATTTCTTTTTATTTATGTAAATCATGTTACATTAGTAGTAGTTAAATCAAATCAAAGATTTATTTTAATATCTTAAGATAAACTTTTTGAATTTAAATGATATTTTGAATTGATCATCAACTTCAAGATGCCTTATTTTTGATGTAATAATTTGCTTATTGGTTTATAGAACATCATTCTTTTCCATTTTTCAGACAATTTTCTCTTTTTTTTCATGAATTGTTTTCTTTTCAAAAAATATAATCTTATATCAAGTGTTTTTATTAGATTTTATTTAGTAGAATTTTTAAAATGAAAAAATAAAATTTAAGTTAGTAAAAACATTGGACTTTTTTGTCTGTCAGCTTTTTGTAAAATTTCACTTGAAATGACGTAATTTAACATCATTTTACTAAGCTTACATTTTATTAATACTATATTTGATGTAAAATTACTTAAAATGATTTAATCAGAGTTGTTCATCAAGTCTCAAGTCAAGTCCAAGTCACGACTTGACTTGAATTTTTTTATCACTAAAAAGTCAAGTTTTAACTTAACTTGAATTTCTTTTTCATTTTAAAGTTTAATAATTACTTGAGTTGATGTTTTTTATTTCATTTTTACTAATTATAGTTTTTGTAAAAATTGAATTGGATTTTTTTCTCTAGAATCTTTTTAACGTTTAAATTTTTAGTTGAATCACATTGTTAACAAAAAAATTATAAATTTATATAATAATTTTTTGAAAAAAAATAAAAATTTTTCAAAAATAAATGGAAACATCGTTGAAATGTTACTTAGAAAGATAAATCGCCTAAAAAAAGGCATGTTGAAGTTTATGATCAAAACTTTATATCAAATTGCTCATTTTATATTTAATAATAAATTTCCTGAAGATTTAGGCAGAATTTTATAAAATTCTTGATGTAACATTGATTAACATAGTTTGTTACATTAAAATTTCAAAAAAAAAAAATTTTAAATTAATAGTATGTTCAAAATTAACTAAAATGATCGATTATTTTTGATTTTTTAGTAAAGTTAATAATGCAAATAAATAAATTTTTTTTTTACATAAAATATTATTTGGTTTTTTAATCTTATTATCTTTGCGAAGTTAAATCTTTTGTCTTTCGGATTTTGTAATCTTTTTAATTCTAAAAATCGATTATTAATCCATTTATTTTATGATCAACTTAAAATAATTTTTTGAGACTGTAGCATAGTATGTTACATCATTACCAATAAAAAAAAAATCATTTCGTTAATTTAAGAAATTATTATGCTTACTTTTTAATTGAGCATTTGATCATTTGATCATAAACTTCAACATGCCTAAAAAAAATAAGAAAAAAAAACAAATTTCATTCGATGTTTGAGTTTTTTAATTTCTCGCCTTTTTTAGACTGAAAAACAATTGATTTGTAAAAAAAAATTCTAAACTTTTGCAACAGACCGTATTACCTGTAATGTTTAGATTAGTGAATATGTACTAGGTGGTGATATTGCATTAGTTGAATATATGAAATAATATTATCAATGTTTGTTCTGAATTTGAAGCCATTAAAATTAATACTGTAAAATAAAAACTTTCTTTAATTTCGCAAAATGGTGGAGGTAAAATTAAAAAAAAATAAAAGCTAAATATTTTTTTTCAAATTTAATAAAATATTGATAATTCTGAAATTTGAAAATTTATAACATAAAAATAAAACAAAAGTTATATTAATTCAGAAAAAAAGTTGGAAAAACTTAAAATTTAGTACTGTTTTTATCAAAATTCGATCTAACGATTGATTCATAATGTTTAGCAAATTTTTGGTATCCATGTTTAAATATCAACGGATAATAAGATAATGTTAACATTTTACATGCTTACTACCAAGGTATCTCATTAATTTTTTTGTAAAAAAATAAGAATTTAAAATTAAGATTAAAAACTTTAAAAAATAAGCTACTCAAAAAATTGTTATTTACTAAATTTTTCAAATTTTATTATTACAAAAAAAATAAAAGATTTAAAAATTAAGATTTAGATTAAAATGCTGGATGGTAAAAATGAAAGAAATCAGGTTTAGCAATTAAAAAATTTTCAAAAATTTTTTAAGTTTAAAATAAATAAAGATAAAATAATAATTTATAATTTAAAACATCATGTCGACACAAAATTTTAAAAAGTACTAAAATCAATTTAAATAACTTAGATTAACTTTTATTTTATGCTACTTTTCTTTTTTAAAAGAAATCCAATGTATTTATCAGTGGCTAATTTGTTAAGGTTTCTAATTTTACAAATTTTTTAAATTTAAAACCTTTTAATTAAACTGACCTCTAACTGACAGCACTTTTAAACTCAGTTTTTTTGGACTAGAAAATTTTTGGAATTAAAGATAAAATTAATAATTATAAATCTTATTTGTATAGTATAGTTAGTGCAAATTTTGGGTTCAAGCAAATATTTCAATCAGAAGTTATTAATAAAAATTCGATTTTTTCAGTATTGTAAAAGTTATATAAAAAGTTCAAATTTTGATCAAATTTAGATTATATCCAGAGTTGTTAAATAGTCCCAAAAAAAATTCCATGTCAAGACTATTTTTTTAATTTGCTAGATCAGGCTTAATATCAATAAATTTATATACTTTTGGGTTGTCTAATACAATAGATTTGCCATTCACACAATTTTCTTGCAATTTTAGCATAAATTTCTTCTTCAGTATTCAAAATTTTAAAGCCTAGACTTGGACTTTTGAGTGAAAATTTAACAAAAAAAGTCCGGACTTAGACTTTTTTTTTGAAAAAAAAATTCTTTTTATTTTTCAAAAAAAAGTCTAAGTCTTGACTTGGACTTGACTTGAGACTTGTGACTTTTAAACAACTCTGATTATATCTTATGAACAAATATTCTAAAAACAAAGATGTTTAGGATGGATACTTAAATTCTTTAAAAATAAGAATATTTTTCAAATATTTAACAAAAAAAAAGTCGAGCGCAAATAGGCATCAGGTTTGTTTTTATGCTCAGAACTTGTTAAAAGTGTAAAAGTGCTAAAGACTTTTAATTTTTTATTTTTTTTTAAAAAGTCCGAGCATCATTAATTTTTGCCGTTACAGGTAGTTATTGTGAAGGTCTAGTTAAAGTCAAAGTCACTAAAATTAAAAATCAAGTCCGGACTTTAAAAAAATAAAATAAAAATCTTTGGCTCGGACTTTTGAAAAAAAAAGTTCGGATTTGGACTTGACTTGGGACTTGTGACTTAAAAACGACTCTTGCTATATCTTCTAAAGACGAACATTAGCTTACAAAGCCTCTATTATATTTAGCCAAAAATTTAGCCATTTCAAAATTTAAAAAATTTTTAAGTTTAAAATAAATAAAATTTAGAATTTTAAATATCAAGTCGACAGAAGTTTTTAACAATTTAAACTTCTTAGATTAACTTTTATTTTATGCTATTTTTTTGTTTTTTTATACATTTTTTATAACAATTTTCTAAATTTAAAGAAAATAAATTATTTAACTGTAAAATTTGTTTTTCTTGGTTTTACTAATTTTTAGGGGTGAAAATTTTTAACTTTTTAGATGACAAAACATCTAAATGTAGCGAAAAATTTAATCTAATTTTTCTGACATGAAAACTAGTTAACTGACAATTTTATTTGTTGAAACGACTATTTGATAATTTTGAGCTGACTAACCCCTTTTTTACCGACTAAAATATTAATTTGCGTGACAATAATATTTGGCAAGATTTTTTTCTTTTTAACATTTTTCAATAAAACTTTAAGGTAAAAAAAAAGCCCAAAAAGAACTTATTTTATTAATTGAAAAACAAGTGGAATGCAAAAAAATATTAACCTTATAAATATCTCATTTTAATGTTCAAATGATCAAGATATCAGTTAGAGCAGATTCAACTTGAACTTGAAGTTGCTTAAGTTTTAAAGACTCAATACAAAACCAAAAAATAAATTGTATATGCTAACATAAAAAAAATTATTTTTAAATTCAAATTTATTTTAAGCTTATGGGCTAATATTTAATTCTTTTTCTAATACCTCATGAGCTTATATTTAATTTATGATAAATTAAGTATAAGGTATTTATTTAAAGTCCTGGGCCTATATGTATTTTAGGGGGTGGCCTTATATCGTCGATAAGTGGGGTGCTTATAGGCTAATACTAATTTTTAGCCCTGGGCTAGTATGTCAGGTTTTACGGTACTTTATTATATTTTGTTCAAATTTTGGGAACAAATTGAAATAGAATTATCGAACAGAATTTCTTGAATTTTTGACCAAATAAAGTTCAATAAGTGTTTGTTATTTTGTTGTTGTTTGATTTTAAGAAAGAAAATGATAATAATAATAATATATATAAGCTACAGCAAGACTTACTTGAGGAGGTCACCTATGGTAGCTCCTTGCACATAACACATAGAAGAGTACTGAACAAAAAAAAGAAATACTGTTTAAATTTTTAGGTCAAAATAAAAATTTATATAACTGATAGAAAAAGCTGTAAAAGAAAAATTTTATAAATTTTATATAAAAAAACAGTTGAGTGTAATGGTTCAAGTTTAAGAACTTTTAATTTTAATTTTAAATCTTTGATTTTAATTTTTTAATTTGAAGGATCATTAGCTCGAAACTGAAAATCAAATAAATGAACTCAATTCAATAGAAGGAAAATTTATTTTTTTTTTACAAAATGTAACACCCCCTCCAGCAGACCCCGGTCTTCTGGGGCCTTGCTGGATTTCTTTAAATATTGATGTTACTTTTCCTTTTAATTGAATAAAGAAGTAGAGAAGAAAGTTTTTTTTTATTTTTCTATCCCTCTCTCTCTCTTTTTTAGTTATTTGATAGCGCACGCTATTAAATTGGTTGCAGCGGTTAAGCTTACAAGAAAAAATTTTTTTGAACACAATGTTGAATGAACACGTGTTATTGTTCGTACAGCTGTGTTTTAGCATAGCTGTTCTAGCTGTAACTATGATTGTCGTAGCTAGTGCTTTTAGAGTCATCACAAACCTCTGGACTGGGCAGAAAAAGAGGTAAAATGCTGGTCTTGAATTCGCCAACTCAAATGAGTTGCTCAACGGGACTCCGGAAAAAGTTCGCCAAGATTATTTGGAGAAGTCAGCGATCAAATCCGAACCAACAAACAAATGGCGAAACGATGATCAAATAGGTTTCAGTGGGAATAGTCGGGGACGTTCTTTTCCTAATACAGGCCGAAATTTGTACAGCAGTTCTGGACAGGAACATCATGGGTTAAAATCTTTGTTAGAGCCGATCAAAACGTACAATGCATTCGGGGAGTCGTGGCGGGAGCCTTTGTTTAATGACTCATTAGAAGACAATGTGGTTTTCCCAAAATAAAGAAGGCGAGATGCAAGTTGGGACACGTCAATTAACCCTCTAAAAAATTCCGGATTGTTTGACACATACAGAGATTCAGAAGAAAGTGCTAAAGGAGACCTTCAGAAGAGCGAAGAACAACGAACAATTGCTATCCAAACAACAAACGAATCGACACCGTCTAGAGAATGGTCATTTAAGCCGACAATTTTTACCCTGAAGCAGGATATTCGCACGTGGTGGAATCGATTCAAATTATTTGTCGAAAACAACAAGATAGTGGAAGCTGATCTGCGAAATTGTGTGGCAGCCTTTTTGGACGACGATTGCCTGAGTAGGTTCGAATTCAGGGTTCCTAAGGGACCTGTGGATATGTTCGAATTGGAAAAATTGATGGTCAAAATGTTTGGACAACAACCGGCTTCCCAAACCGATGCGGTAGCCGAATTTTTTAATCGAAAACAGCTACCTGGTGAGGATTTTCGCGATTTCTACACCAGCTTGTGGATCTTGGCAAGAAATGCATTTGTTTATACTGGTATTTTTGAGCAGAGCCGGTACGATCACTTGGTGAAAGAAAGATTTATCACCGGTCTGAGTGAAAAAGCCGTGTTTTGGAGGGTCAATATTTCGAATCCAAAAACATGCTCTGAGGCGTATGATTTGGTTTTTCAAACATATGCAAGACTTCAAATTTTAAACAAAAACCAACAAATTCAGCTCGACAAGAAAAAGACGGGAAACCAGAATAATGGTTACCAAGAGGTCCATAAGCAGTCTGCTAAATTATGTCTGTTCTGCAGAAAATATGGTCATTTGAGATCGGACTGTTTCTTGAGGAAAAAACAAATGAATGCTGACATCCCCGAAAAACTAAAACAAACTGTTCCATCGGCCCTGCAGAGAAAAAAGAAATGGTGTCTGTACTGTGGAAAGTCAGGACATTTGGTAGCAGACTGTTATTCCCGAAAAAATCAAATGAAAATGTTTACGTTAGGAAAAAAAGAACAAACGGAGCAGAAAATGTCCAATCAAGTAGTTCAAGAAGTCCAATCAAGTAGCAGTCATTCAAAGATTTTTCCTGACTATCTGGAGGAGGCAAAAGCCGTTAAAAAAAAAGAAAGCACCAGTGAAGAGAAAGAATCACTGGGGCGCTCCAAAAGTGTTCGCAAACCTCCTGATCAGTTAAACAAAGAGAGACTACAGTCTCAATCAAAAAAACCTGCCGGGCAGTACAGCCATGTGGAGCCAACGACAACGACAGCTGCGACAGAAACATCCGAAAAGAGGAATCTCATAGCACCCCACATTGCTACGCAACAAACCAAAGCGTTTGTGTGTTTGTTGCCTGTCTCAGTATCCAGCTCCAATTCACAACTGGCAATATTGATTGGCAGTCCTCAAGGCGACGATACGCCGCAAATAATACCAACAGCCACAAGCGAACCAGTGTTGCACACTCAGCAAATCGTGTTTTATTTGCCTCCGGATGAGCCGTTAAGTGATGTGCTCGGTCTCGTTCAAGGTCTGCTAGGAACCGGAAAAACTACGGCAAGATCGTACACCTATTTATTTTTGTTTATTTTTTTTGTATTTTGTTTTCCCGAACGTCAGGAGCCGTTCTCCAACGGCGAGGGAGTAATGTAACACCCCCTCCAGCAGACCCCGGTCTTCTGGGGCCTTGCTGGATTTCTTTAAATATTGATGTTACTTTTCCTTTTAATTGAATAAAGAAGTAGAGAAGAAAGTTTTTTTTTATTTTTCTATCCCTCTCTCTCTCTTTTTTAGTTATTTGATAGCGCACGCTATTAAAAAAACAAAATTTGATATTATTTTGTCTTTTTTTTTTGAATTTAAATCGAAATAAATCAAAACCATTCAATCGAAAAACTAGAAATAATTTTAGCTTTTTTGGAAATTGAGAACTAAAATAATTAAAAATTTTAGAAATAAAAAAAAATTGAATCTTGGGCAAAAAAATCAAAATGCTTAAGACAAATGTTTTTGTTAAATTTATTTGCCAATATCAAAGTATTTCTCTGAGTTAAATTAATTGATCAAAAACTAATTAAAGCATTTTCTTACAGAACAAACCTCTTTAATATAAAATAAAAAACCTTTAAAAAAGCGCGCAGTTTATTGCATAATAAGGAAACCTTAGAGTATGAGTGGAGACGAAATGGAAACTGACCAAAGGACGACCGCAAAAGAGATTGAACAATTAAAGAAAATTGATGTAGAAACTTACCAACATAGTAGAAACAACAAAAGGAAACTGGAGGAGGAATTTAATTGAAGAACTAAAACGCAGAAAAAGGACCCCAGCGAACTTTTAAATGCAGTTCTCAGTCATCAAAACGAACAAGACCGAGTAATCGAAGGTCTAATTATTGAGAACAAAAAACTAAAAGAACTTATCCAAATGCTAAACCAAAAGGTTGAGCATGTGGAAAAAAACGAAAGACCCATGATGAGTTGGTCTAGTCTCTTCAAGAAAGGACAAGACACAAGTGAAACACCTGAACCGCAAGAGAAAACTTTACAAAAAATAGAAGCAGTTGAAGCTATGGCCACCGTAACGAATGAAATGAACGAACGAGAACGACGAAAAAGAAACTTAGTAATAATTGGAATTGAAAAATCAAAAGAACAGGACGAAAAAAAGAAGAAAATAGCTGATGATGATAAAGTTAAGGAGATCTTAGATACAATGAGAATAAACAGAAACAAAGTAGAGAGTATTGTGAGAATCAAATCAAAAACGAACAGTAATAAACCAGGCTCGATTTTGATCAAAATGGACTCAGAAGAGACAAAACTAAACGTGTTAAGACAAACAAAAGAACTCAGAATCAATCTTAAATACCGCTACACATTTGTAAACCCAGACCTTACACCAGCAGAACGACTTGAACAAAAAATCCTAAGAGATGAGAGAAAACAAAAAAACGAACAAGAAGGAACTGATAGTGAGTTTCGGTGGGCGATTCGAAACAACTCAGTTCGCAGAATTAAGAAAATTGACTCTCAACCCAAAAAACAATAGCAAATAGAACAATTAACCTTAGAACTACAAATTCCATTAACAAATTACGAAATAATACCTCCAATGAATTGTCTGACTACACCGAGTGAACCTTCACAAAAACAAATAATCCATAAAGAACCACAATACGAGAAAATTAGCATCTGTACACTCAACTGTAAAAACCTGCTCGGAAACTCAAATTATGTAAACGAACTTACTGAAGAATCTGACATCATATTCCTCCAGGAAACTTGGCTAAAAACAGCAAAACAAGCTAAGCAAGTGCTAAATAAGAATTTTAAATTTATACATAAGACCTCAATGCCCCTTGAATATTCAGTAGGAAGACCTCACGGCGGAACAGGCAGGCTAATAAAAAAAGATCTTTTTAAAAAAACACAGACTGAATATCGCTATGCCAAATAAATGACACTTACCTTATAGGGGTTTATATGAATTTTGAAGGACCAGCGGACTCGGTTGTTCAATTCGAAGCTCTAATAAGCCAAATTATAAACATAACTGACAAAATATACTCGAAAAATAGCACTGCTGAAATTTGTATATTGGGTGATTTCAACACTGATTTAAACCGTAAATCTAACTTTACTGAAATTTTTAATCCATTGATAGAATGTGAAAACTTAATCGTCATTAGCCATTTATTTTGTCAAAAAACAGATTACACCTTCAAACAAAAAAAAAACAACAAAACTTTTATGTCAAATAATAAAAATGAAAGTACCATACCAAGAGATCCAAGAAGTAGAATTGACAACGTACTAATAAACGAAAACATGGTCTATAAAATTGTGCAAATAAATATTCTTAATGGATCTGAACACCAAACAAACACAAGTGATCACCTCTCAATTAAAATCGACATTAAAAATTTAAAAATTGACAGTGACAAAAGTAATCTTTATAAGCATAAAAAAACACAACCAACTAAGAAAACAAATTGGCATGACACGGATTACCAAATGGCATATTCTAACTTGCTAAAATCGAAACTTGACAACAAACAAATACTTACAACCTTAAATGAGAATTTAAAAAATAATTCTAAAATCACCCTGACAAAAACACTTAATGAAATAGCTAGCTCAATGCGAGACGCAATCGTCGAACTAACATCCTCCAAGAACAAAATAAAACAAAACAACAAACACGTTAAATCAAAGAAATGGTGGGACGACGAGATGAAAAACCTTAAACACAAACTGAATGATAATTACCTCAAATGGAGAGATAGTGATTTTAAATCTGAAGAATTAGAGAATCAACTTAGAATCAATAAAAATAAATTCAGATCGAAACAGAGAGAAAAAGTAAAAACCATTGAAGATATCGCTACCAAAAATATTGAAACACTGTTTCATACAAACAAAAACAAATTTTGGAAAGAGATGAAAAGAATTAGAAAACATGATGAGAGTGTTAATTTAGAAATAGACGTACTGAAACAGAATTTCGAGAATCTTTTTAATGATAGGAACAAGACTGGCGATAAAAACCAACAAAACGATACATTAAACGAAATAAATGATTATGAAAAAAAGATAAATGATACATTGAACATTGATTTAATAAAAGTAGATTCTAATGACATTAAAAAAATAATTAAGGAACTTCCCAACGGTAAATCAAGTGGCTTTGGCGATACATGCAATGAAATGTTTAAATATGGTTGTATCGATGAACTTTCGATAATAATTGCAAAAATAATCGAGACAATGATTAAATACAATCAATTACCTTATCTATTTAACGTTGGTAAAATACTCCCAATTCTAAAGAATAACAACGGTCCAAATAACGAAATTAATAACACAAGACCTATCACAATATCTGACACCATTGCGAATTTGTTTGAAAAATACATCCTTCATAGATTGGAAAGAAAACATAGTGATCCTCAGACACAGTTCGGCTTTAAAGTAAAAAGCTCAACAAATCATGGAATTTTTACCTTGACCGAAACTATAGAATACTATAAAGCTCGTAAAAAAAAGTTATTTATCTGTGCAATTGACGCCAGCAAAGCGTTCGATAAAGTAATCAGAGAAATCATGTTAAAAAACATGATTGGCAAAATTGATCCTGAGATTTTGAGGGTCTTAAAAAGCTACTATGAAGAGTCGCTTGCGTTTGTCCAAAATAAAGATCAAATATCCTCAATTTTCAAAACGTCAATCGGTGTAAAACAAGGCGGACCCCTCTCTCCGAAGCTATTTTCAATATATGTTGAAGATCTAATAAATGAAATTATGAGCACAGAACTAATAACAGACATAGACGGAATAAAAACAGGAATACTGATGTATGCTGACGACTTATTAATTATGACAGACTCGGTCAAAAAAATGGAAAAAGTACTAAAAATATGTGAAGTTTTCGGAATAAAAACTGAAATCAAATTCAATCCCACAAAAACCCAAATAATGCGTATAAATGGATTAAAGCAAGACGAGACCAGTCTCGAGCTTTGTGGAGAAGAAATCTAATGGGTAAGAAAATTAAAATACCTTGGTGTGTGGGTAGACGGTAAACATTACAGTAAAGAGCATCTACGAGAAAGAAGACTTAGCACCTGGAGAGCTTTCTACCTACTTAAAACCAACTTAGATATTTGTAGCAAACATATTAGTCCCCAACTTAAGGCACACTTATTCAAAACATACGTAAGACCAATAATGTATTACGGCCTAGAAAACTGTACTATTAGTAAATCTGAAAGGACAAAAATTCAAACAATGGAAGGCATAATGATCAAACAAATGCTGTCCCTCGGAAAAAGATCAAGAACGACGAACCTACTTTATGCACTGAATATAGAACCTTTAGTGTCAAAAATTAAAAAACTAAAACTAGGATTTGCTAAGAGAGTTCTCGCTAACGATTTTACGTTGAGAATATTTAAATCAAATGAAACAAAAAACAACAGAATTAACAAATTCATTAGTGAATTAAAGGAAATTATTGGATAAGACGAACCAATAACTAAAGAAATCCTTGAAGACAAGATTAAACAAATAAAAAAAGAAGATAAGAAACATAGCAAAAATGGAATTTGCGAATCGATTAAATTCTGCCTAGATAACATAGAAGAAAGATCACGAGAATTAAAACTATTAGTAAAAGTGTACTTACACGAGAAAAACCCAAACTTTTAAATCCCGACCGTAAGAATAAAAAAAAACTAAAAAAAAAAACAACAAGAATCCAAAAAAAAAAAAAAAAAATTTTTTTCAATTAAAATGAATAATAAAATATATAAATGAATTTAATTTTATAATGTAGATATAAATGGAAAAAATTATTTGTAAATTAAAATTATGAATTTCACTCACTTAAAATAATTGTTCAGTCTATTTTTATTTTTCAGTTTTAAAGAAAAAAAAACTTAACTTTTCTGAATTAAACTATTTCTTATATTTATTATATTTCTATGTATAACATCGCCAAGTCTGGCGTAATTTTTATGAATAAATTAAATTAAATTAAATAAAATAGTCATTAATTGAAAATAAAGCAGATTTTAAATTTTAAGAGATTGCAAAATTTTTTTTTTAAATAAAAATAAATATGTTCATCTAAATTTTTTATTGAATATTTAAATTTCTATCTTTTATTATTAAAAAAAATCATTGACTATTAAATTAAATTTAAATTCTCATCAATACAAAGCGTTTTTCCACTTTTTAATTTTTTAGCATATATTGGATCTGTTGATATAAAGAATTGCTCAACCAGTTCTAAATTATGTTCATTCCATACTTTAATCTCTCCATTGCTTATACTTACTAAATACCCGCTTCTACATGACCAAACTGGACAATAAAAACCGCCAAAACTGATCTTATCTTTAATTACTTTTAAATTTAAATCCCAAATCAAAAACAGGCCTCTTTCTGATGAATTGGTAGCAAATTTATTTCTGTTTAACTTCTCTAGTGTAAACTGACCATAACTTAATGACTTATTGAATTTTATTTTTTCTTCCTTTTCAATTCTTTTACTTATCAAATTAAATTTTCTTAAATACATATATTTGTTTGACCGATGTGTATATACAATGTTTTGATCAAAAAATAAAGCAGTCATTTTAACAAGATCTAGACTATATTGATTGATAATTTGCCCATTAAAATAATTCAAAATTGTAAGAAAAAGGTCAGATGTTAAAATAAAAAGTTTATCACCAACCAAATCTGCCACACGAATAGCATTTTTTATTAGATAATAGTTGTTTAAACATTTGCCATCAAGAAAAATCTTCACATTGAATTGATCATCTATAACAATTATTTCGTCAGTATCCTCTTTAGTAAATAAAAATTTTATTGAACTATCATTGATTGAACAAGCTATTTCTTTGATTTGTCCACTTTGAGGGTCATAAATAACCAAATTTGATGGTTTGGAAAAAGATGTAGAAACTATTTGGCCATTACTTAATTCCTCAAATTGTGCAAGTCCAACCTTACAAATAAATTTTGGCTGATCAGACAATTCACTTTTATCATTCTCCATTTGAGTATCATTTTGGCTAAAAGAACCAAATAATTCTGAAATGTCCAAATCAGGTTCTTTTTCACATTGGGAGAAATTCAAATTTTGAAATTTTTCCATTTGTTGCAAATTTTGATCAAGACTTTTTGTTTTCAAATCTGTCAAAAATTCATTTAAAGCACTAAAATCATTTGGATCAATTTGGTTTTGATTTTGGATCTCATCACGGATTTTCTTGGTATCAATTTGATTCAAGTCTTGTTTGATGGTGTCAGCAAATTTTGATATATGATGCTCAACTTGGCTTCTCAATAATTCATAGTAGTCATCAATTATTTTTGTAAAATGAACCTTTAAAGTTTCTCTCTTCAGATCGATTTTACTATTGACGCTTGACAAACAGTCTTTTAAGTAGGATCCAATGTCTTGCTTAATTGAATCGACATGGTCACACAAATTTAAAATGGACTGCCTTTTTTCTTTGTAAATAATTTGGTTTAATTTTCTCTCATTCTTTTTAATGTGCAAACAATTGTCTTTATCAATTTGATGGTCTTTGCATACAAAGCATTCAAAAGAGTTGTCCTGAGAATTTATATGCTCGTAGCATACCAAATAGCCACATGGAAGATTGAAAAGAAACAAATCTTCTTGTTTGCAACTGCAATATTCACAAATCATTTTTTTTTTGTTGATTTAAATTAAAAGATCAAAATTTTAATTTTTTAAGATTTTTCTTTTTTTAGAAGTGAATTTTTCAAATTTAATTTGCCAAGTAATATTTTTGATTAAGTTTCATTTTACAAATTTGATCAAAAAATTTTAAATGCGAAATTATGTTTCAATGCTTTTTTACAAATTAGAATCGTTTTTCAAAAATTTTTAAATAAAGCTTAGAAATGTTAAAAAAATATAAAAATCTGCGATGAAATTGAATTGAATTAATAAAGAGGATTTTTTTTTTCATTTTTTTCAATTTGGCATGTTTTTTTTTCTATTTTACATTTTTAGAAATAATTGCGTAATTATTTTTAGAGAGCTCTTAATATTATCGAGAGCACTAAATTTAATTTTCTAATTTTATTTTAATTATTGTGTCCAAGTGCGACTCACAGGCCAAATTAATTTAATATTTTTAAAATCCTCACATAATGACGAATCCATAGAACCAAAAATTTTCTGATTTTAATAAAATTTAGCCGTCAAAAATTGATTTTAAAATTATTTTATCTAATTTCAAGCAATAGATAACTGTTAAACAATAAAAATTTAAACAATAGCAAACTTGCTATATTTTAAATAGAGTACAATATATATTCATTAAGCACAATATTTTTTTGACATCACCAATTTGTGTTCACTCTCATTGTTTTAATCATACTGTCAAAGTGCGACTCACAGGCCAAATAAATTTTATATTTTTGGAATCTTCACAAAATGACGAATCCATTGATCTCAATTTTTTTTGATTTTTATTTTATTTAAAGGTTTAAAATTCAATATAAAATTTTCTAATCTAAATTCAGGCAACACTTAGCCTTCAAACAATTAAAATTAAAAAATTAGAACACTTGCTATGTTTAATTGAGAGCACAATATATTTTTTGAGAGCATTATAATTTTTTGAGAGCATTATAATTTTTTGAAAGCACTAATTTTATTTTAAATATTGTGTCCAAGTGCGACTCACAGGCAAAATAAATTTTATATTTTTGAAATCGTCACAAAATGACGAATAAATTGATCTAAAAATTCATTGATTTAAATTAAATTTAGTCGTTTAAATTTCATTTTGAAAATTTTCTTAATAAAATTCAAGCAACAGTTAACTGTTTAACATTGAAAATTAAAACAATTAAAAACTTGCAATGTTAAATTTAGAGCACAATATTTTTAAGACAGCAGCAAATTTAGTTCATAAAAATAAATTAATTTTAGTGATCAAGTGTGACCCACAGGCCTATTGATTTTTAGTTATTCGTAACCGTCACATTGAGACAAATTTAATGAACTAAAAATATTTCCTTTTTAATTAATATAAACAATCAAAACTTATTTTAAAATTTTATTATTTAAAATTCAAATGTCAAAGTAAATTAATAAAAAATTGCAATTTTATTTTTAAATAAACTATCTTAAAACAATTTTATTTTAAAATTTACATTTAAAATACCAAAAATAAGGCCGTAATTTGCCTTTTAAAATTTTTGAACTCTAATTTTAAATTTTATATAAATATCTAATTAAGTTTTAGAAAAATTTACCTAATTACCTCAAAAAATCAAAAAATGCCACCAAGTAAACATTGAATATTAATTTTAAATTTTTTTAATAAATTGCCTTATTTAAGAGATAGTATACACCAAACAAGATGTTGAAATCTTATTGGAAATAATCAGAACACGAGTTCAAAACAATTGGTCCGATACTGAAGTTGAGCGTCAATTTAAGCAGAGCACTGGTCGTAAAGTCTCTTTTAAGACTTTAAGAGCCAGACTTAATGGTAAAATTTATATATACAATTAAATAATTTTATTTTAATTAATTTGAAATTTAGTTTTACAACCTGTTCAGTCTATAATTACGATTGACTTCACAAATGTTCGACCTGGCACTTCAGCATCACTTATTAACAATGACATATGCTTGCCAGTAGATCAGCCAATGAGTCTGGGTCATGAGCAGCCTATTATAGATCAGCATATGACTTCGTTGACTCATGAAGCTGATGTTGCCAATTTAACTTCAGAACTTGACCAAAGTAAGTTTTAAATTGACTTTTAAAATAAACATGTAACTAATTTTATTTAATTAAGGTCTAAGTATAATTGAAGATCAAAGCGAAACTGGAAGCTCTTTTCAATTGAATGTTGAGGGGAACGACAGTGTGACCCCCAAACCAAGGAAGAGGGGAAGACCAATTGGATCCAAAAATAAAAAGAAAACTCCAGCTACAATTGAATGGGAAGTGGGGCAAAGTCGTGTTAAACGAATTACTACGAATGATCCTATTGGCCCTTCTAATCTTGCTGGAAGAAATTTGCAGGAACAACTGGATCAAATTGAAAGTGTCTCAAAAGGAGAACCACCAAATTCAAATATTTCAAGGGCTTTGCGTGAAAAAATTCGTAAAGAGATTGAGACCCCTGAACAACTGGCGAACAGATTGACTCGCCAATTTGAGCGTGTCAGAGAAAGAAGGGCGAATGAAACTCCAGATCACACTGCGAACCGGAAAAAGAAAGATGCTGAAAGAGATAGAGCTAAACGTGCAAATGAGACTCCGGAACAGCGAGCGGCCCGACTTAAAAAAACCGTGACTATTACGCCAAAAACAAGGTAGTCGAAACTGATCAAGAAAAAATGGATCGGTTAGGCTTGAACATTCAACAAAGACGGGCTCAGCAACACACGTTACCAACTCACATGCTCTGGAGCATATTGAAACAAACCATTGAAGAAGTGGACAACCAGGGTGAATTGATAAACGTTTGCGAGTTTTGTGGAGCCCTTTATTGGAGTGGAGAAGTCAATTCGGCTGGAGTTTACACCAAATGTTGTGAACGGGACAAAATTAGAGTTCCCCAATTGGACCGAATTCACCCACTAATCGACCTGTGGACTAATGCTGCTGCTCGAATTGGGGTGGATCTGGTGAATTCAGTCGATTTTTTTACCAACATCCGGCAGTACAACTCTTTATTTGGTATGCGTGCGGTCAAATCTAATTTTGATCCACAAGATCTGGACAACGGCGCGAATGACCAGCGTCGTTTTAATGCTATGGGCCGGTATGTATTACCATATTTATATAAATGTCACGGAGCTATGTATTATCGGATGCCACCAATGTATAATGGTCCAACTGGTGTGATGAGCACAAGGGCAGCCCAATATACTCAGATACGTCCATGTTAGATAGCATGCGAAGAAATTGGGCCCAAAATCATGGACAGGTTTCAGAAGAAGTGATTGGTTTGCTTAATGATATGCTTATGCAATCCAATCCACTTGTACAATTTTTTCGTAACAATCGGGAGATTTTGGCCCAACAAAACGCTCGAGATCCAATGAAAATTGGCATGTGGATGACCAGATTTGTGCCTCGAAACGCAAACATTCCCGTCAATGCCAAAGGTCGCCGTCAAATTGTGGATACAGCTGTTAATGGCGAAGTTGCTGTGGTATTTAGCCCGTCAGCAAGGCCTCAATTTGATAAACATTGTGCCACAAACAGTCAAAAACCATATGCAGAGTATTGACATGCGGAATCCGAATTGTGACCCCCTCTGTTTCCCATTAATGTTCCCTTATGGCGAGGCTGGCTATGATGACCGATACGAGCACAATCAAGCAGTGCTCACTACAAATTCTAGAGTGACAATGAAGGAATTTTATAAGTTCAGAATTCACCCTCGACAAGGACTGCCAAATGCAATTTTTCGCCTGAGCAAATTGTTCCAAGAATACCTTGTGAGTGCTTGGATCAAAATTGAAAAAAACAACCTTCAATTTTTGCGTAAGAACCAAAATCAACTTCGAATTCACGACTACCTTGGAGTTATGGAACATGTAAATAATCCCAATTTCAATCAAAATGATCCGATTGGTCGAGTGTTTATACTACCATCTTCATTTGAAGGCAGTGACCGAGCAATGAAGCAGCATTATTATGATGGACTTGAAATAGCCGGTCAGTTTGGTAAAGCAGACTATTTCCTTACGTTTACATCGAATCCACATTGGCCCGAACTTAAACGTAAATTGGCAAATGGACAAGGGTATTTGTCTCGCCTGACATGTGTTCGCGGCTTTACAATTTGAAATTCAAAGAGCTGTTCAAAGACATAATGGAACTACACAAAATTGGTGTAGTCATAGCTTATGTTTTTGTAAAAGAATTTCAGAAACGTGGACTTCCTCACCACCACTTGCTTATTTGGATGCACGAGAACGATAAGCCAGCTACAGTCGAAGCCATTGACCAAATCATTAGCTGCGAATTGCCGGACCCTGATGTTGATCCAGAGTTATACGAATTGGTCACTACAAAAATGATGCATGGACCATGTACCGCGAATAGTCCGTGCATGAAAAAGTTTGGCAATCGGTGCGAAAAAGGATATCCAAAACAATTCAGTGAGACCACTGTATTGGTACCTAATGGATATCCTATTTATAAGCGTCCAGATAATGGCAGATTTGTGACTGTCAAAGGAAAAGTGCTGGATAACCGAAATGTAGTCCCATACAATCCGTGCATGCTAAGAAAGTTTAGAAGTCACGTAAATTTGGAGTTTTGCGGAAGTTTGGGCTCCATGAAGTACTTATTTAAGTACGTGACCAAAGGCAACGATCGGGTGAATGTTCAGGCCAACGCACTTAATAATAACATGCCTTATGCCACTAGGGGCGTAAATCCGGATGAGTTGGCACAAATTCAAACTCGAGCCGCCCAAGCTGATGCCAACCAAGACCACGCTGATGCAGAACAGGAAAACGACAACTACGATGTTCAGCTCAATAGGCCAAACAACGCCAATGATGAGGTAGACTCTGAGGATGAATTGGCAGCTAATGTGGTCATTGACAACGGCCAAGGTTGTGCAAATGACAACAATAATGATGGAGACGACAACAATACTAATGGTGATGGCGTCAATTTAAAAAATGTACCGGATGACGATATTAATCGATTGAACAATCCGGTTGTTTATGACGAAATTCGAACTTACGAAAAAAAGCGATACGTAAGTTCAATTGAAGCTTGCGACAAAATTTTGGGACATTCACGATTAGGAATGTCACACAAAATTGAATCAATGGTCATTCACTTAGAAGATCGTCAAAATGTTGTGTTTAATCAAAGAAATGTGACGGGAGTGGTCAACCGAGAGCAAAGAACTATGCTCACTGATTTCTTTGATTTGAATGTCCGGGATGCAAATGCCAATCAATTCTTGTACAAAGACATTGTGACAATGTACAAATTTGACAAAAACACCAAGCGTTGGTCCTTGCGAACCTCTGCTGCGAGTAGAGATAGAGTAATTGGTCGAATGGCATTCATTCATTTGCGACGCAAAGAGTTGTACCATTTGAAGCTGCTTCTATTGCATGAGAGAGGACCAACATCATTTGCATTTTTGCGAACAGTAAATGGTCTTGAACACAAAACATTTGAGGCAGCTGCAATTGCACTTCAACTTGTAGAAAACAATCAACAATGGGCTGATATGATGCGTGAGGTGTGCCGGGTTGAGATGCCGTCCCATATTAGATTTGTTTACGCTTCGCTGTTATACCACAATAATCCGATTAGACCAAGTGCGTTGGATTTGTGGTTGGAGTTTCGAGATCAAATGAGTGAGGACTACCAAAATGAGCCTTTAGCGGACACCAAATATATGAAAGCTCTTGGTCATATCAGATCCATTTTGGTAACATTTGGTTGCACTTTGGCCGACTACAATTTGCCTGAACCCGATGAGAGGGGAGATGATTGGTGGCATAGACAAATGCCTAATTATCAAGATGATATGACGGCTCAACAGCATGCCGATGCCATTCAAGATCTTGAGGCTACCCTCAATATCGAGCAAAGGGTAATTTATTAATTAATAATTTAAATAATTATTTTACTAATCAATTTTAAATCATTTATAGAATGTCATAGATACGATAATGACAGCAGTGCAAAACCGGGATCGGACACCATTCAACAAGTCCTTTTTCTTGGATGGACCTGGTGGTACCGGAAAAACTTATGTCATTAACGTAATTATTTAACTTTAATATATTAAATGATAAATAATTAATAAATTTTTCTCATTTAGCTCCTTTATCATCGTCTAAGACACCTCAACTTATCAATTATTCCTACGGCGTTCACTGGAATTGCATCTGCTCTATTAATCGGTGGTGGTCAGACAATGCATTCCAGGTTCAGGATCCCAATTCCGACTACAAAAACTTCGGTGAGCAACATTAATATGCATTCGACCCAAGCACAACAACTAAGAGATTGTAGTCTTTTTATAGTGGACGAAGCTTCAATGGCATCGCGTAATATTTTGGAGTGCGTAGACCGACTGTTAAGGGACGCCATGCAATTGCCGGACATACCATTTGGAGGCAAAGTAATGTTGCTCACTGGGGACTTTCGACAATGTTGTCCTGTGTCTGACAACGAAAGTATAGAGTCCAGCATTTTAATGTGCATCAAAAAGTCGCCCTTATGGTCTCAATTTACGAAACTAAGTTTGACCGTCAACGTGAGGGCTGATCCAAATGAGCATGAATTCAAAAACTGGCTCATGGAAATTGGAGATGGAAAAAGTCGTGTTTATGATGGCAACTACATGGTAAAAGTTCCGCCAAGAGTGTGCTGTCCGGACAATATTGTTGATCAAGTGTTTGGTCCTGGACAATTAGAATTGGACGTTCAAAACAGACTCAATAATGCCCTATTGTGTCCGACCAACAAGGATGCTCTAGAAATAAACGAAGTTATTTTATTGAGACTGCAAGGGGACAATCATGAGTATTTGTCGACTACCGAAATACTCAATCGGGATGATGAATTGGTAGCAGACACGGATGACTACCCGATAGAGGAAGCCTTTTTATCGACGCCCCAATCGTTCCCGCCTCACATACTCAACATTAAAGTTGGAGCCCTTGTGATGTTGATCAAAATCTGGAATGTTTGTTTTGGACTATCTAATGGTACTCGATTACGTGTCTTACATTGTAATCAGAACACAGTACGATGTTCAATACTAACCGGACCAAGACAAGGCACTGAATTTGTATTTTGTCGAACTGAATTCTGATCAAATCAACATGATCCGGGCCTTCGAATTTGACGCATTCAGTTCCCGTTTAGATTGGCTTTTGCAATGACAATCAATAAGTCGCAGGGTCAAACTTTCAATAGAGTAGGCTTGCTTCTTCGCCGACCAGTTTTTTCACATGGCCAATTGTATGTGGCAGTGTCCAGAGTGCGAAACTTTGACTCCCTCACAATATTAGTCGATACTCATTTGTTTGGATCAAATCGACAAGGTGCTCTGAAAATTCAATAGCAATGATGGTGACGATGCCGTTTACACCAACAATGTGGTTTTTAGGGATATTTTTAATTAGCCCTGTTTTTTTTTGTTTTTATGAAATTATTTTTTAATAAATTAATAAACATTTAGAAGATTTATTTTTTTTTAAAAGAATAGACATGATATTCTAAAAAAGTTGCTTGATATTACAAGTTACGAGCATATTGGTGAAATAATGGAATTATTCAATTTTTAAGTTAAGTTAAGGCTAAATTAATTAATTAATTTTTTCTATTAATAAATATTTAAACATTATGTAAGAAAGACGTCAACAACAATGTCTCAGGTTATTCTTAACGTTAAAAAAAAAGACTTCACTAAATTTAATTGAAAAGATTTTGATAATAAACAAATAGTGGCAAAGAAACGGACCCAAAAAAAACGAACGATTTTACTGTTAAGTAAAAGCGTTAACTCCTTTTGATTAAGTAGAGATAAAGAATGGGGGAAAGAGGGTCTTAAGAGAGGCAATGTCGGGTATAAAATCGACAGATTGAAAATTGTGGTCAAATAGCTGATGTTGGTTTGAAAAAAAGAAAACAACGTAAATTGAAATAGAATTAATTAAAAATAATGAGTAAATTTAATGATATTTTTTTTCTTTTGGAAACTTTTTTTTTAATTTTACTATTTGTAATAAAAAATAAATACATAAATGTTTATTTTTTAGATATTGCAAACAATTGAAATAAATTATCTGCTAAAAATAAATATTTTCTGATGTATTTCATGACTGAAGTATCAATTCACTTAGATAATTTAAATCAAAAAAATATTCAAGAAATATTTATTTTTTCACTTAATTAGTGGATATTTTACTTGGATAAATATTCATGCTCATTTTTTTGTGCTTTATAACGATTCACAAATCGAAATATAGTCAAAAATTAAAAAAAAATTAAATTGTAATTTTAAGCAAAAATTTGACCAAAATTAAATTTTAAATTCTACCAATTTAACGTCAAATTATTGAGCACGACTTTTCAAAGCCTAACACAAATTAAAATCCTTTTAATTAAAAAATATTTCATCTTGATCCTGTCTTATTTAATATAAAAAATAATAAATACCTTTTTATTTTCTTTATTTTAGAAAAAATTTGACCAGTTCGGATCCGTTTGCATTTTAAAAGAATTTCTGCTGATTTAAAGCAATATATAAAACAATTTGTAAAAAATAAAGTTTTCTGCGCCCATTTCTGACAGAGCGCCCGCGCTCAGTCTGGCGGTCAGGTTGCTAAAATTCACCAGACGCTCAATACGAGAACTGGTCTCTTTGCTCTCTTTAGCTTGGTCACTCAACTAAAATTTAAAAATTAAAAAAAAAAAAAATTTTTTTTAAATTACTTTATTTTCTCCTAATTTTGCACAGTGATTTTAGGCAAAGGTTCATGCCGTTGACTAGACCTTGTAGATAATTTAAACAATTCGATTGTGTTTTTTTTTTTATTTGAATAGATTTAGTTTTGGAAAATATTACAACATTTTAGTTTAGGGTTTGTTCATGTATTAAGATAACATAAAATTAAAATCTTTCTCAAATTTTATAACTTTGTTTTCTGTTATTAATATTGAATTTTTTTTTTGAATCAAAATAATTTTAACTTATGGTTTAAATAAAGCAATTTGGCACTGTTAATTAAAACACAACAGAATTAACAAAAACTTAAATTTTATTTTCTGGCATTGTGAATTTTCATTCATATTTTTCATAAAAATTTAATTTAAATTCTTGATTGTTTTATTTGGATTATTCATTTTTCTGTTATAGCTAAAATTTAAAGCAAACAAAAATTTTAAATTACTCACACCCAAAAAAATTTGTAAAATTTTTTTCATAAATAAGTTTTATTGGATAATTTTTTTTCTTTGAAAATAATAATCTTTAAAATTTTTTAACTAAAATTTAATATTATAAATTCTCGTTAATGTCTCTAAGGGTTATTTTTCAGATTTATTGCGAAGTAAAACAGAATCCATTTATTGGTGGTACAAGGGATGTATCATTTGCTAGAATTAACAGAACATGTTTAGCTCCTTCAGAATATTTTATATTTTGTTTTTGTTTTTTTTTTATCAGAATTCAAAATCCATTCAAAATCCAAATAAAAAAATATTGTCAAAGGAAAAGTAAAAAAAAAGAGTAATATGATGAAAATAGAAAAATTATCAGACGGATTAAAACTAATCATTTCTTTCTTTATTATTCAAAAATTTAAATCATATATCATATTAACTTTTAAAAATTTAACATGTAATTTCTGTGAGGTAGAGTTTAAACTCTTATTTCAATAAAAAAATTTAAATTCTACCTTTAATCGTACATTAAAAAATTCTCTAAGAGTAAGGTTCAAAAATAGAAAAAAGCCTAAATTTGACTTGTTTTCTATTTTGAAATTACTCAACAATTTTTTAATTTTTAAATTTTTTATGAGAGGGAAGACATTTTTTTATTAAAGAAAAAGTTAAATTTGTGCTTTATTTTTGGAAATTATCTGTTAAAGGTTAAAAGAAAAATAAAATTGTTCAAATCCTAATTTAAAAAGAAATTTTTCAAAAGTAACAAAATAACTGCCAAAAAGCCTATTCATCAATTATCAATGAATCTATTGACAAGATAATTTTCAAAAAAAAGATTTTTTTTTCATATTTATTGAATTAATATGAAAAAAAAATCTTTATTTAAAATGAAAAGTTCATCACCAACCAAGTCTGCCAGACAAATACTTTTTTCTATTAAATTATGGTTGTTTGAACATCTGAAATCAAGAAGAATCTTCACATTGAATTTATCGTCTATTGTGATAATTTCATTAGTATTCTCTTTATTAAGAAGAAATTTTATTGAATTATTTCCAGCAATTTTTTTGATTTGTCCACTTTGAGGGTCTTAATTTACTAAATTTGATGGTTTGGAAAAAGATTCAGAAACTATCAGACCAATACTCAATTCCTCAAATTGTGCAAGTCCAACCTTACAGATAAATTTTTGCTGATCAGGCGATTTACTTTTATTATTATTATTCTCCATTTGAGTATCATTTTGGTTAAAAGAACCAAATAATTCTGAAATTTCCAAATCGGGTTCTTTTTCACTTTGATAAAAATTAAAATTTTGAAATTTTTCCATTTGTTGCAAATTTTGATCGAGATTTTTTGTTTTCAAATCTGTCAAAAATTCGATCAAAGCACTAAAATCATCTGGATCATTTTGTTTCGGATTTTGGATCTCATCACGGATTTTCTTGGTATCAATTTGATTCAAGTCTTGTTTGATGGTGTCAGCATATTTTGATTCATGTTGCTCAACTTGGCTTCTTTTTTTTATTGGCTTCACAAATCAATTTTTTGCATATATTAAAAGATGATATTTCAAATTTTTTTTTTTAGTTTATTTTTAAGTTTATTTTCAGAATTTATTTTCTAAATTTAGATCAAATTTAATTGAGGGTTTAAGCAAAAAGGGATTATTTCTAAAATATTTTTACAGCTGAAATAAATGTAAATTGATATTTAGATGAAAATAATTTAAAATTTTCATAATTTAATTGATTTTAATTTAAAAAAAAAACAATCCTCTATTCAATAGAAAATTAAATTTGATTGATGTATAATCTTTAAAAGATTATACTTTCCTCTTTTAATTAAAAAATAAAACTTAAAATTCAAAGAAACGGAATTTAAAAGAAAATTATTAATTTCCAATTTGTTAGACTTGAAATGATTAACTATTTTCCCCTTTATTTAAATTTAAGAAGAAAACAAAGTAAAAAATTTTAATAAAATAAAAAAATGTTGATTGAATGTCTAGGACCATATCACGTTGAATGCACCGGTTCTCGTCCGATCACCGAAGTTAAGCAACGTCGAGCCCGGTTAGTACTTGGATGGGTGACCGCCTGGGAATACCGGGTGTTCTAGACATAATTTTTTTTTTATAATTTATAAATTTCTTTAAAATCAGTTAATTACTTTAATGATTTTAAAAAATTGAAAAAAATTTTGGATTTAAAATTATTTAATTTGTTTAATCTTTAATACAATTTTGAATTTTTGCTTTTTACCTGTTCTTCTTGTTTTTGTTTGACGTAATTTATCTAATAGAAAAATCGCATTCTTATATAAAAAAATTTGATTTTCATAATTAAAACAGCAAAATAAAGCAAATTGTTGATTTTTTTTTTATAATTGAAAGCTAAATATATTCAAAAAAATTTTTATAATCATAACAATCAGTAAGTGAGCAAATATTGAAAAAATTTCATCAACATGAGTGTTTGAAATGTGACACAAATATTAAAAAAAATTATAATATTGTACTAATTGTTGTAGTAAAATAGATAATAATAATCAAATACTTTGAGGGTAATCCTTCGGCTGTGAAGAATGGGCACAACCCTTCTTTTCAGTCTTAATTTTAAAAAAAAAAAGAAATTAAATAGAAGTAAATTCGACCGATAAAAAAAAATAAAAAAATTCATGCTTCTTCTTGGCAACTGGAAGTTTCAGATCAAATTTTAAGGTCAAAACGATCATTTAAAATTTTTAACCTTAATTAATCTAATGATTTTGGTAATTCTTAAAAAAAAAATGTTAAACATTACTGGACATGTTATGTCTAATAATGGTTCATTATCAAATTTACATCAAAATGTTTGATAACTAATTTATTTAACAAAAACAATCAATAATTTAAATAATTCAGGTTAAGTAAATTCAAAAATTAAAATTATAACTTTTATATCCATTCATTCAAACAAAATCAATTTAATTTTTCCACTTTAATAAATTATAAATTTTAAAACATTACATTTTTTTGTCTTTAAAAGTAAGTTTTCATTAAAATCAATTAAGAAATTTAGACCTATTAAAGTTCAATAAAAAAGGACATTTTAAAATTTTAAATATGAAAATAAACTTGACATGACATGTCAAGTAATTGCTTTGAAAAAGATATATTTTTTCGGCAAAATGTAATTTATTGTACATTTTTATATTTTTACATTTTTACATTTTTGAGAGAAAAAATAAAAATCTCAAAATAAAAAAACTTAAAAAAGTTTTCATTAAGAAAAGTAATAATAAATTCGCAATTAATAAAAATGGATTTTCAAAAAATTATCCTTGGTTTTTACATTTAAATTTTTCTAAAACTCCTTTTTATTTTATTTATCTATAAAATTATTCAAATACAGTCTTATTATTAATGACAATTTGCCTAAATAGTTTCCGGATATCACCCTGTTCTATTTTTCAGCCAATTTTTTCTCTATTTTTCATTAATGTTTTCTTTTAAAAAATATAATCTTCTATCAAGTGTTGTTAATAGATTTTATAAGGTTAAATTTTTAAAATAAAAAAATTAAAAATTGAAGTAATACATAAAAATTGTTTTATGAATGTCTAGGACCATATCACGTTGAATGCACCGGTTCTCGTCCGATCACCGAAGTTAAGCAACGTCGAGCCCGGTTAGTACTTGGATGGGTGACCGCCTGGGAATACCGGGTGTTCTAGGCCTATTTTTTTCATTTAAAAAAAATATTAAAATCGATTATCAATGGACTGAGAAAATGTTTTTTCAATTTCTTTTTATTTTCTAAATCTACATTGCATGTAAATCATGTTACATTAGTAGTAGTTAAATCAAATCAAAGATTTATTTTAATATCTTAAGATAAACTTTTTGAATTTAAATGATATTTTGAATTGATCATCAACTTCAAGATGCCTTATTTTTGATGTAATAATTTGCTTATTGGTTTATAGAACATCATTCTTTTCCATTTTTCAGACAATTTTCTCTTTTTTTTCATGAATTGTTTTCTTTTCAAAAAATATAATCTTATATCAAGTGTTTTTATTAGATTTTATTTAGTAGAATTTTTAAAATGAAAAAATAAAATTTAAGTCAGTAAAAACATTGGACTTTTTTGTCTGTCAGCTTTTTGTCAAATTTCACTTGAAATGACGTAATTTAACATCATTTTACTAAGCTTACATTTTATTAATACTGTATTTGATGTAAAATTACTTAAAATGATTTAATCAGAGTTGTTCCTCAAGTCTCAAGTCAAGTCCAAGTCACGACTTGACTTGAATTTTTTTATCACTAAAAAGTCAAGTTTTAACTTAACTTGAATTTCTTTTTCATTTTAAAGTTTAATAATTACTTGAGTTGATGTTTTTTATTTCATTTTTACTAATTATAGTTTTTGTAAAAATTGAATTTGGATTTTTTTTCTCTAAAATATCTTTAACGTTTAACTTTTTAGTTGAATCTCATTGTTAACAAAAAAATTATAAATTTATAAAATAATCTTTTGAAAAAAAATAAAAATTTTTCAAAAATAAATGGAAACATCGTTGAAATGTTACTTTGAAAGATAAATCGCCTAAAAAAACTAAGAAAAAAAAACAAATTTCATTCGATGTTTGAGTTTTTTAATTTCTCGCCTTTTTTAGACTATAAAACAATTGATTTGTAAAAAAAAATTCTAAACTTTTGCAACAGACCTTATTACCTGTAATGTTTAGATTAGTGAATATGTACTAGGTGGTGATATTGCATTAATTGAATATATGAAATAATATCATCAATGTTTGTTCTGAATTTGAAGCCATTAAAATTAATACTGTAAAATAAAAACTTTCTCTAATTTCGCAAAATGGTGGAGGTAAAATTAAAAAAAAATAAAAGCAAAATATTTTTTTTCAAATTTGATAAAATATTGATAATTCTGAAATTTGAAAATTTATAACATAAAAATAAAACAAAAGTTATATTAATTCAGAAAAAAAGTTGGAAAAACTTAAAATTTAGGAATGTTTTTATCAAAATTCGATCTAACGAGTGATTCATAATGTTTAGCAAATTTTTGGTATCCATGTTTAAATATCAACGGATAATAAGATAATGTTAACATTTTACATGCTTACTACCAAGGTATCTCATTAATTTTTTTGTAAAAAAATAAGAATTTAAAATTAAGCTTAAAAACTTTAAAAAATATGCTACTCCAAAAATTGTTATTTACTAAATTTTTCAAATTTTATTATTACAAAAAAAATAAAAGATTTAAAAATTAAGATTTAGATTAAAATGCTGGATGGTAAAAATGAAAGAAATCAGGTTTAGCCATTACAAAATTTTCAAAAATTTTTAAGTTTAAAATAAATAAAGATAAAATAATAATTTATAATTTAAAACATCATGTCGGCACAAAATTTTAAAAAGTACTAAAATCAATTTAAATAACTTAGATTAACTTTTATTTTATGCTATTTTTCTTTATTACAAGAAATTCAATGTATTTTTCAGTGGCTAATTTGTTAAGGTTTCTAATTTTATAGATTTTTTAAATTTAAAACTTTTAAATTAAACTGACCTCTAACTGACAGTACTTTTAAACTCAGTTTTTTTGGACTAGAAAATTTTTGGAATTAAAGATAAAATTAATAATTATAAATCTTATTTGTATAGTATTTATCTGTGTTAGTGCAAATTTTGGGTTCAAGCAAATATTTCAATCAGAAGTTATTAATAAAAATTCGATTTTTTCAGTATTGTAAAAGTTATATAAAAAGTTCAAATTTTGATCAAATTTAGATTATATCCAGAGTTGTTAAATAGTCCCAAAAAAAATTCCATGTCAAGACTATTTTTTTAATTTGCTAGATCAGGCTTAATATCAATAAATTTATATACTTTTGGGTTGTCTAATGCAATAGATTTGCCATTCACAGAATTTTCTTGCAATTTTAGCATAATTTTTTCTTCAGTATTCAAAATTTTAAAGCCTGGACCTTGGACTGATGAATGTAAATTTAAAAAAAGTCCGTACTTGTTTTTTTTTTTTGAAAAAAAAATCTTAAGTCTTGATTTGGACTTGACTTGAGACTTGTGACTTTTAAACAACTCTGATTATATCTTATGAACAAATATTCAAAAAACAAAGATGTTTAGGTCAATGGATACTTAAATTCTTTAGTCAAGGACACCGAACGCAAATAGGCATCAGGTTTGTTTTTCTGCTCATAACTTGTTAAAAGTGTAAAAGTGCTAAAGACTTTTAATTTTTTATTTTTTTTTAAAAAGTCCGAGCATCATTAATTTTTGCCGTTACAGGTAGTTATTGTGAAGGTCTAGTTAAAGTCAAAGTCACTAAAATTAAAAATCAAGTCCGGACTTTAAAAAAAATAAAATAAAAATCTCTGGCTCGGACTTTTGAAAAAAAAAGTTCGGATTTGGACCTGACTTGGGACTTGTGACTTATAAACGACTCTTGCTATATCTTCTATAGACGAGCATTAGCTTACAAAGCATCTATTATATTTACCTTCCATTACAAAATTTTCAAAAATTTTTAAGTTCAAAATAAATAAAATTTAGAATTTTAAATATCAATTCGACAGAAGTTTTTTTAAAGTTCTAAAATCAATTTAAACTACTTAGATTAACTTTTATTTTATGCTTTTTTTTTTTTTTATACATTTTTTATAACAATTTTCTAAATTTAAAGAAAATAAATTATTTTACTCTAAAATTTGTTTTTTTTGATTTTACTAATTTTTGTGGGTGAAAATTTTTAACTTTTGAGATGACAAAACACCTAGATGTAGCGAAAAATTTAATCTTATTTTTCTGACATGAAAACTAGTAAACTGACAATTTTATTTGTTGAAACGACTATTGATAATTTCGAGCTGACAAACCCCTTTTTTTACCGACTAAATTAATTAATTTGCGTGACAATGATATTCGGCAAGATTTTTTCTTTTTAACATTTTTCAATAAAACTTTAAGATATTAACAAAAAAATATTAACCTTATAAATATCTCATTTTAATTCAAGTAGAAGCCCAGAGCTTATAAGTTATTAAAATTAGTCTGACCATGGGCTTATGTACACATTTATTTATTACGTAATGGAAAATTGAAATTTAGTTAACTCATAGAAACTAATTGTTTCCATTGCTGCGACTCTTTTATAGTAGGCCTACCTACCCTTCTTTTTGGTAAAGTTGGTGTTTTCACTGTTAAAGAAATAAAGCTTTAAGTAATGAATTAAGAATTTACAGTAAGAAGCAAATGATCAAGATATAAGTTAGAGCAGATTCAACTTGAACTTGAAGTTGCTTAAGTTTTAAAGACTCAATACAAAACCAAAAAATAAATTGTATATGCTAACATAAAAAAAATTATTTTTAAATTCAAATTTATTTTAAGCTTATGGGCTAATATTTAATTCTTTTTCTAATACCTCATGAGCTTATATTTAATTTATGATAAATTAAGTATAAGGTATTTATTTAAAGTCCTGGGCCTATATGTATTTTAGGGGGTGGCCTTATATCGTCGATAAGTGGGGTGCTTATAGGCTAATACTAATTTTTAGCCCTGGGCTAGTATGTCAGGTTTTACGGTACTTTATTATATTTTGTTCAAATTTTGGGAACAAATTGAAATAGAATTATCGAACAGAATTTCTTGAATTTTTGACCAAATAAAGTTCAATAAGTGTTTGTTATTTTGTTGTTGTTTGATTTTAAGAAAGAAAATGATAATAATAATAATATATATAAGCTACAGCAAGACTTACTTGAGGAGGTCACCTATGGTAGCTCCTTGCACATAACACATAGAAGAGTACTGAACAAAAAAAAGAAATACTGTTTAAATTTTTAGGTCAAAATAAAAATTTATATAACTGATAGAAAAAGCTGTAAAAGAAAAATTTTATAAATTTTATATTTTATTAATAAGTGTTCATGTTCATGTTCATGTAATGTAATGTACACATAAAGTTAAAATTAATGAATCTAAAAACTTAATTCTTAAAAAAAAAAGATTATTCTTTTTTTTTTAATTTGCAACACCAATTCTTGTTTATTTTTCAAATGTATATTTTTCATACCGTAAACCTTTGCCCAGCATACTAAGAATAAACCTGAAATTTAACCGGAATTCTATATGGAATAGTTCCCATCGAAACCATGTTAAAGTAATTTTTTTGAATTTTTTGAGAATTCCGGTTAAAATCAAGAAATGTTCTATTAATAAAAGCTAAATTTAACTAATGTTCTAATAAATTTCTGACGTTTATTCCAGAATTAAAAAAAAAAAATTAAAAAAATGTAGAATTAAATTCGAATTCGTTTATAAGTCAAAATTAAGGATTCTTCCAATTTTTGAGTTTATTCCATGTGTAAAAAATGAAAAAAATTTTCAAATCATTTTGACAACATCCTAACATGTTGTCAAATCGTGTCAAATTATGATGTGTAAAAAGATTTTGTTGAACTAACACATTAGAAGCAAGCTGAGTATTTAAGATGTCATTAGATTGTAGTGTAGATGTTGGCCTAGCTTGTTCTGGTTCAATTTCAACACTTTCTTGGATATTTAATGCAGATACATTTTCCTCCTCTAAATTTTCATCAAAATTGTCCTCGTCATCGAAACCCATTATTGCCTCTTCCTCTTCAATATTATCAATATAGGTGTCAAAATAGTCCTTTTTTGGTACCGTTTTTATTTGAAACATCAACTTCTCTTTGAGCTAGCTCAGGTGTAGTTTCTTCATCACTTAAAATCATTTTTCCCAGGAATAAAATAAAAGTATGCAATATTTTATTCAAGAAAAAGTATCAAACTTAAGATGCTTCAACGCAGATTTGAAAATTTTTTTCATTTTTTACACATAGAATAAACTCAAAAATTGGAAGAATCCTTAATTTTGACTTATAAACGAATTCGAATTTAATTCTACATTTTTTTTATTTTTTTTTTTTAATTCTGGAATAAACGTCAGAAATTTATTAGAACATTAGTTAAATTTAGCTTTTATTAATAGAACATTGCTTGATTTTAACCGGAATTCTCAAAAAATTCAAAAAAATTACTTTAACATGGTTTCGATGGGAACTATTCCATATAGAATTCCGGTTAAATTTCAGGTTTATTCCTAGTATGCTGGGCAAAGGTTTACGGTATTTTGTTTGAAATTTTAAGGAAACAGTTGAGTGTAATGGTTCAAGTTTAAGAACTTTTAATTTTAATTTTAAATCTTTTATTTTAATTTTTTAATTTGAAGGATCATTAGCTCGAAACTGAAAATCAAATAAATGAACTCAGTTCAATAGAAGGAAAATTTATATTTTTTTTTTTCAAAACAAAATTTGATATTATTTTGTCTTTTTTTTTTAATTTAAATCAAAATCAAAACTAATAAAAATAAATCAAAACCATTCAATCGAAAAACTAGAAACAATTTTAGCTCTTTTGGAAATTGAGAACTAAAATAATTTAAAATTTTAGAAATAAAAAAAAATTGAATCTTGGGCAAAAAGATCAAAATGCTTAATACAAATGTTTTTGATAAATTTATTTGCCAATATCAAAGTATATCTCTGAATTAAATTAATTGATCAAAAACTAATTAAAGCATTTTCTTACAGAACAAACCTCTTTAATATAAAATAGTCATTAATTGAAAATAAAGCAGATTTTAAATTTTAAGAGATTGCAAAATTTTTTTTTTAAATAAAAAAAAAAATGTTCATCTTAATTTTTTATTTCTTTTATTGAATATTTGAATTTTTATCTTTAATTATTTAAATAAAATCATTGACAATTAAATTAGATTTAAATTCTTATCAATACAAAACATTTTTCCACTTTTTAATTTTTTAGCATATATTGTATCTTTTGATATAAAGAATTGTTCGACCAGTTTTAAATTTTGTTCATTCCATACTTTAATCTCTCCATCAGTGCTTTTACTTACTAAATACCCGTTTCTACATGAACAAACTGAACTAATAGAACAGCCAAAAATGATCTTTTTTTTAATTACTGTTAAATTTAAATCCCAAATCAATAAAAGGCCTTTCTCTGATGAATTGGTAGCAAATTTATTTCTGTTTAACTTCTCTAGTATTGACAGATGTGGTCGGATCATTTTTTCTTCCTTTTCAATTTTTTCAGTTTTCAAATTAAATGTTTCTAAATACAGACATTTTTTTGACCGATGTGTATATACAATGAGATTATCAAAAAATAAAGCTTCATTATTAACAATAATTCTGCTATATTGATTGATAATTTGTCCATTAAAATAATTCAAAATTGTAAGAAAAAGGTCAGATGTTAAAATAAAAAGTTTATCACCAACCAAATCTGCCAGACGAATAGCATTTTTTATTAGATTATAGTTGTTTAAACATTTGCCATCAAGAAAAATCTTCACATTGAATTGATCATCTATAACAATTATTTCGTCAGTATCCTCTTTAGTAAATAAAAATTTAATTGAACTTTTGCCAGCTATTTCTTTGATTTGTCCACTTTGAGGGTCATAAATAACCAAATTTGATGGTTTGGAAAAAGATGTAGAAACTATTTGACGATTACTCAATTCCTCAAATTGTGCAAGTCCAACCTTACAAATAAATTTTGGCTGATCAGACGATTCACTTTTATCATTCTCCATTTGAGTATCATTTTGGCTAAAAGAACCAAATAATTCTGAAATGTCCAAATCGGGTTCTTTTTCACTTTGATAAAAATTAAAATTTTTAAATTTTTCCATTTGTTGCATATTTTGATCAAGTCTTTTTGTTTTCAAATCTGTCAAAAATTCATTCAAAGTACTAAAATCATTTGGATCAATTTGGTTTTGATTTTGGATCTCATCACGGATTTTCTTGGTATCAATTTGATTCAAGTCTTGTTTGATGGTGTCTGTAAATTTTAATTCATGTTCTTGAACTTGGCTTCTCAATGATTCATAGTAGTCATCAATTATTTTGGTTAAATGAGCCTTTAAAGTTTCTCTCTTCAGATCGATTTTACTATTGACGCTTGAAAAACAGTCTTTTAAGTAGGGTCCAATGTCTTGCTTAATTGAATCAACATGGTCACACAAATTTAAAATGGACTGCCTTTTTTCTTTGTAAATAATTTGGTTTAATTTTCTCTCATTCTTTTTAATGTGCAAACAATTGTCTTTATCAATTTGATGGTCCTTGCATACAAAGCACTCAAAAAAGTTGTCCTGAGAATTTATGTGCTCATAGCATACCAAATAGCCACATGGAAGACTGAAAAGAAACAAGTCATCTTGGTTACAGCTGCAATGATCACAAATCATTTTTTTTTTGATATAAATTAAGAGATGATAATACAAATTATTTTTTTAAAGTCGAGCTTTCAGATTTTACGTTCTAAATTTAGATAAAATTCTAAATTGGATTTTAACAAAAAGGATTTATTTTTTTAAATTGTTTTACAATTGAATAAAAGTTGGAATTGAGTAAAAAATAATCAAAAATTTCATAATTTTTTTTACTTTAAATTAATAAACTACTCCTCTGCTTCAATACAAAGTCTTTGGTTTTGGAAAATGACTTTCACTTGATTAATGCGTTCGTCATCGAACTAGTGAAACATATTTAAAATACATACTTCTTGAAATTAAGTATTTAAACTTTTAGTTAAAAGAAATGGAATTTAAATGAAAAATATTTATTTAAATTATTTGGGTCTGAAAAAAGCATTTTTTATCAGCTTTTTTTCTCTTCATTTTAATTTAATCTAGAAAACAAAGTAAAAACTAAAAAAGGATAAAAAATTGTTGTTTGAATGTCTAGGACCATATCACGTTGAATGCACCGGTTCTCGTCCGATCACCGAAGTTAAGCAACGTCGAGCCCGGTTAGTACTTGGATGGGTGACCGCCTGGGAATACCGGGTGTTCTAGGCCTATTTTTTATCAATTTAATTTATTGTTTTTAAGAAACTCATTCTAATACAAAATTAATTTAAATCGTTTTTGATTTATTTTAAAGGGATAATAATTATTTTGATTTTTATTCATAGCTATATAAAACCAATAATATAATACTTCTCAGTTTTATAATGGTTGTATTGGAGCAAAAATGTTCGCCTATGTTATAAGGTTTGTATACGAGGAGTAAAGATCTCGTATGCAATCCAGCTGACCCGCGCCCATTCCACCAGTCAGCCAACATTTTTTTTAGTTATTTTATTTTTTTTTAATAAATAAACTAAAGAAAGAAATAGCAAACAAGAAAGTTGAAGAAATTTTCTAACATTAATAATAATCAATATTAAATTCTAAAGCACTTTTTTTTGTCTTACTTTATTTAGTAGTAGTAGAAGTAGTAAAATAATTGCTACGCTAACGCGTGGAGTCTGATTTTATTCAGACCATAAGCAATGTGATTTAGTCTTTTAGAATTATATCTATACGCGATTTTAAAAAATACAAATTTTTAGATTGGGTAGTTTCATCTTTCAGTTTATTCCATTCGCTGACAATTCGCTTTGTAAAGAAATTCGATCTTGGAAGACAATTTTTACCAGCTCTCTTCTTAAAAATTCTTCTCAATAATTCTTCTCAATTAAAATAGGCAAATTATTTTTGAATACAGCTATTTTTCATAAAAATACCGCTAATTTATTAAAAATACCGCTAATTTTATAGGCTTACCTATAATTTAATAAAAAAATTATCTCAATTAAGATTTAAACTTATAAAAACACTTAAAATTAATAATTTTAAATTATTTAATAATGATATAAAAAGTGAAAAATGGTTACAAAAATTAAAAACTAAAAAAAAATAAAATTTAATTTTTAGCAAAAAATTTCCAAAAATGTCAAGTAGCGAAAGCATTCTCTTACGAGTCAATATTGGACGCTGATGATATTGATGATGAACTTGTTGTTGTTACAAGAGGAAAAGGAAAAATTTATAAATCGTTATGTGACTTTGAAGATTTTGAAAGAGTCCAACAAGGTATCTAGAATGGAGAAATCCAAGCCAATAAATGGATACACAGAAGTTCCAAGCAAACAGAATTAGGATTCAAACATTGGTACGAATGTTAGCATAAATTTGCTGGTTGCCAAACAACTATGTATGCTTTAGTTGAAAATGGTAGCACAGGTCGTATATTTGTATCGGATAATGAACACACAAACCACCATGAACAAGAAAAAGTTGACAAAATTTCACAACACGTCTAGTCAAAATAACCGAATTTGAATCCTTATTTTTGAAACCAGAAGCTTTCCTTCAAAACTTTTTCAAATTAGGTATCGATCCTCCAAAAAAATGAAAACTCAATAGCATACTGAGGAAAATAAGATCCGATAAGCAAGTTTCAAGTCAGCCCACGTTAAATGATCTTTAAGATTGGAGCAAAAATTTCAAGCTTTATTTCAAATAGATCTATTCGATGAAGCCGTTGAATTGTTTGAAATAAAATGGAAAAAGCAAAAAAAGCTTAAGTGTCAATAATTTCATTGAGTATTTTAAGACTCAGTGGTGTTGCGAGCGCAACAAAGGATGGTATGTAGGCTAAGCAGTAGGAATTCCAAGTACTAACAATGCGTTGGAATCGACACATGAAAAAATCAAAGTCAAAACAAAAGGAAAGCGTTTGGACCTGTTAGAATTTTTAAATTTGTGTCAATCTGAATTGGTTCAGGAGTGGTCAACATCAAGAACACCAATGATACAATTAACTGATCCTGAAACGCAAGTTCTATCACAGGTTGCGAATAAAAATTTTAAAAGTTTTACGAGGAACCAGACATTGCAGACAAGTAAATCATTCAAGCTTATCAATGGAATATGGAAAATAAAACCATTTAACATGTTTCAGGATCTTATTATATACCAGACGGAGATTTCTGCAAATGCCACTGCCAACGCGAAAAAAAGAAAAATGGAGAATGTTACTCAAAATGAAAAAAATAAATTGTGCTCAACTCGCACCATGCCAATGGCTAAAAGAAGATATTTTTTTGTTCTAGATGCAACTCAAAAAATAAATAAATTTTTTTTCTTATTATGTTAAATATTTTTTATAATAAAAGATATTTTTTTATTAAATTTGATATTTTTTTTATTATAAAAGATGTAATTTTTATTAAATTATATATTTTATTATTATAAAAGATGTAGTATTTATTAAATTAGGCGTGTTTTGATTATTTTAGATGAGTTTCTATTTATTTAGATGAGTTTTTATTAAATTAGAGGTAAGCTTATTAAATTAGATTTCTTTTTACTAAAATAGAGGTATTTTTATTAAAATTAGCGAAAAATTTATTAAAATTAGCGTGAGGAAAATTATGGGCCATTAAAATATAGCTTAAATATAAATATAATATTTAAATATATATCTTAATCAAATTTATAATTTTTCAAATTGATCTTGAATAGTGGGCATTCGTGATAAATATTTTTATCCCAAATTATAATGGAATCATGAAAAAACAAAAGAGGTAACAAGCTTGACATTTTAAACCAATTAAATTATAAAATTTATTTTAGTTGTTATTAATTTTGGTGAATATGAACAACAAAATTTTTCTCTTTTTCTTTCATTAAACCATGAATGCGACTAAAATATGTTTTTTCATCAAGCAATGTAATACATTTCCATAAATTTGGTGTTCCATTTTTCCTTAAACATTTAGTTTTATTTCCGAACCGACAACATTTTGGTTAGATTTCAGTCCAAAATGCTTTTTCAATATGTGCTTCGTATTTTATACTTTGGTTAAAAATACTGAATTTTAATCAACAATGTTTCTATGATAAAAATTAAAATATAACATAAAACTACCGTATAAATGTATTATTTTATTTAACTAAACAAAAGTAAAAAGCTTACAAAATATGTTTTGTTTAATGTACATTTTCGCTTAGGATGTTGAGATTTAGCATAATGTAATCTTGATTTATATTCATTTATTAGTTTAAGGTTGTTAAAATACTTTTCAGAAATTCAAGATGATTCTAAGGATGGGAGATTTTCTAATTATATAAGATAAAGATTTTCATTAATTACTACTTTGTGCTTTTGAATTCTTTCAATTTCTGCACTCTCTACTGGGAAGGACACGTTGTCTTCTACTAGTTTCATTTTATGTCTCGGGTAAGTATCTTTTGAAATTTCGTCTAATGCATTAATAAATTATTACCACGTATAGTGTTACCTGGCACTTTGTATGGTCACTTGAATCTTGGCTTTTAAATATTTAGTAGTCCATCGCATTTTAAGAAAACAGTCTTCCTAATCTCGCTTCGTTTCTCAACAAAAGTCGATTAGTCGATTTGTTCTATGGTTTAATTTGGCGTTCTTAAAATTTCTTTAAATTTTTTAACAATTTAGAAATTAAACATCGAATAGTTGTTTAATTTCTTTACTTCGTTCCAAGATAGCATTTGAATCTTAGTTCATTTGAATAATTATTAAATGGGATCATGTTCTTTCCGAACATTAGTACGAAAGCCGTGTTACCTGTAGCCGAATGAATTATTGATTGGTATTTGATTAAAACATACGGGAGGAACTTAAGCTTATTAATAATATTCGTAGAAATACCTTTTCAAATTTCAGTAAATAACAAAACAATAAACGCTTTTCTTACAAACAATAAATTTATAAAAAGTTTTTCGAATACTATTAATTGTAGAAAAGTTAGCGACATAATCATATTACCTTTAAACAAATTGGCTCTAGTTAGAGTCGGTAATAATATAAAAGAATTCGAACTAAATAACGTAATTGTACAAGATATTAAACTTGATCATTTCAATTTCTCGAGTTTAAATTACTTTCACCATAAAGAAATTGTACAAGCGTATAACTTTGTCAAAGAATTTCATGACATAAGTGAAGTTAACGATATCAATGGCAATTTTTTTACAATTTACCAAATGACGAAATCAACAGTGCATTAGTAGCTGAAACCTCAGAATCTCATCATTATTTCGAATATAAATTTTTAAATTTTAAAAAACAATTTAATTCATTTATAATATTTATTGTTATTGTAACATTTTTTTTAACAGTCTTTAATATATTTGTAATTCTAAAACTTGTCAGAATACGTCATACTAAATGCCTTATGAACAATCAACGGTCAAATGACATGCTCCCATTGGCAGAATTTGCTCAGCTTTTACATGGTAGAGCGTCATAGGGACTATGACAATTTTGACGGGGGAGATCTGTTACTGGCAGACTAAATTACCTAATTATATATCTGAATAGTCAGAATTTATCTATTTTCAAATGATTGATCGTTCTAGTTATTTTTGTATGTTAATATATTTTTAATTATATTTTTTATTGATGTGTGCTTTTGATTTTTTAAGTCTGATTGATTTAATTATTATTCACTTAATACTTGGCTTTTGTTGGACTATAAATACGAGTTTCGATATTTTAGAAATTCGATTTTATTCGAATATCTTCCAAAAAGTTAAGTTAGGCCAGACTCAACTATTTCTCATTATTTCTAAAATTGTTTTCTTATCTTAAGCATTTTAAATAAATATTTTAAAATTTAACTAAGTTATATCCATATTCCCATAGACCTCTAGAGTCAAGTTACAGTATCGGTAAGATGCGGTAACAAGTATTCTCTTGAATAACCCTGACGAGTCAATATTGGACGCTGATGATATTGATGAAGAAATTGTTACAAGAGGAAAAGGAAAAATTTATCATCCGTTATGTGACTTTAAAGATTTTGAAAGAGTCCAACAAAGTATTAAGAATGGAGAAATCCAGGCCAGATCAAAGAAAATCAAAAGATATTTTTTTTGTTCTAGATGCAACTCAAAAAATAAATAAATTTTTTTTCTTATTATGTTAAATATTTTTTATATTAAAAGGTATAGTTTTTATTAAATTTGATATTTTTTTATTATAAAAGATGAGTTTTTTATTGAATTAGAGGTAAGCTTATTAAATTAGATTTCTTTTTACAAAAATAGCGAATTTTTTATAAAAATAGCGGGATTTTTATTAAAATAGCGGAAATTCTATTAAAATTAGCGGAAAATTTCTTAAAATTAGCAGTAGGAAAACTATGGGCCATTTTAAAACTCCAATTCCATTTTGATTTTTAAAATGAAAAATTAAATGAGGGCCAAATGAAATTTAAAGGTTAGTTTAAAGAAATTATAAAAAAATATAATTTCAATTTACTATAATCTTTAATAAATGATGCTTATTTTCTTATCTTTTTGTTGTTATTTGAATTTTGAAACTTTTTTTCAGAATTTTTTTCTCACATGCACATTTTAATTGTTTTTGAGCATTTAAGTAGAATGAAAATTTGATCATAAACTTTACTTCTCCCTCTATTCATGGGTTTTAAATTAAAAATCTTTAACCTTGATTCATATGGAATATTTTTAGACAACTTAAAAAGTTTTGTCTTCATTCTGGTTTGTGTGTTAGTCATGCAAGCAGAAAATCGAGGGTTCGAAACCCGCTGGTGGTGAAAAAATCTTCAAAATATCTCTGCAGTACGGGACGAATGTTTAAACCCCTTTCATCATAAAAAATAGGGGTACCGGTTTCGATAGGGTATAAAAGCGGTGTAGATAACCAACTCGATGCAGCTACCTCTGTGTTAGGTCGGAGCCGTAGCTCAAAAAGGTACAGGAAAAGGAGATGAGCGCCTCCCCATTATCCACTAGGATAGAAAGGGACATATTATTTATTATTATTAAAAAGTTTTGTCGCTCTCCGTTGTTTCTTTTCGATAATCTGTATATCATCTTTAGGTGTAGGACTCCAGACGCTTACAGCATATTGAAGATGTAGAGTGTGGTATAGTGCTGTATAGATAAGCCTAAGCTAATTAACACTTAAGTTTTATGAATGTGTGCTTGATCAAAGCTAATGCTCTGTTTGCTTTTGCAGATGCTGCTGAGCATTGTTTTTTCCATTTCAGATCATTTATTATCTAAACACCAAGATCTGTTTCTTCTGCCGTTTTTCAAAGAGTAAGACTTAAACCATTTGTTTGGTTGGGCATTTGATATTGAAAGCTGGGATTTAATGAAATTTAATGGATAAAAATTTTTTATTTAGATAGATCTATTCAAAACTTAATTTCAATTTAGTGAAAATACAAAATAAGCTTAATAAAAGTATCTAGAAAAAAATTGATCTTCTTATGAATTTTTTTTGAACCCATTCTCCGACTTTCATGTAAAATACACAAACTATAATTTTGCTAATTTTAAATTTGCTCATATTCGTTCAATAATTAGGGTTTGAGTCAATTTTTTTAAGATTTGTATCCTTTGTATTAATATTTATGACTCATCCATTGATTTTGTATTTAAATTCAAAATTTTAATTGAAAAACGAGTCAAAATGACTCTTTTTGGTGTTTCTAGGAGTAAACACTTAATTTTGCACTAATACATTTTTTTTATTTGAATTTAAATTGCAAAAATTGACTTGGATATTGGCGTCCAAAAATTGAAAAAGATTCATTAAGACTCGTTGCTGCTTCTAATGTTTACACTTTTTGTTTAGGATTTTATTTTAACTAAAAGAATTGAAACCATTAAAAAAAGGTGATAAAAAAATTGTATTTTAATATTTATTAAAATATCATTTATTTTTACATAAATTTTTGAATAAAAATTAAAATTTAATTCTTTAAAAAAAATTAATTATTATTAAAAATAAAGGAAAGATTTCTCATTATGACAGATCAAAATTAATCATATTCAATTCAAATTTTTTGAATTATTTTTTATTTAACTTCAATAATTCGTGATCTTTGATATTTTCATTACTTTCAGAATTTCGTTCTTTTTTGTCACAAAAAGTAAATTTAGATGAACAACAACTTTTAAAACATTATATAAGAATGTATAAAGTAATTACAATAATTAGAATTATAAGAAATAAAATTAAAAACCAAGAAATTTTTAACAATTTTACTAATCCCATTAGAAATGAAATAAATATAGTAAAAACCATTTTTTAATATGTATTTAATCTAAAAAAATAAAATTAAAAAAGTTATTTTTATAATTTAATAATCAAATAAAATCATTTACTTTTTTAGAAACTTAGATAAAAGATCTTTAAAATTTATTATTATTTTAATATTGCATTTAAAGACGAAAAAATCTGTATTTTTAGGATCTTATTCAGTTTTTACGAGATTTCAGAATTTATAGTCTTAATAAATGGTAGTTAGGTTGAAACTTGGTCAAAATAAATCTTGAAAAGCTAAAATAAGGTAATTTGGTTTTTTCAATTGTATGGGCTTTCAAATATATTTCCAAGTTAAATTGAATATTCAGTTATATTTAATAGTTAAACTATTTACCGAGGCGTGTGCGATATCATAAATTTATTCCGAAACTGAGAAATTGGAATTTAAGCTCAATATAGTATAGTATAGTATTATAAGGCTATAATATGATATACTCATTGAGTAATATCATACGGAACATGCTCTATCATGTTATGGTAGCCTGAGTACTCTTCTAAAGTTTCAAGACTAATTTTGTTTAAAATATTCTTAAAATTGTTTGTTTTTTTTGTTAAATAATTGTATTCGGAAGATTATTCCAATAGTTCGCAATCCTATTTGTAAAAAAATAAAATCTTTGATCACAGTTCTTGACCAGTTGTCTACATATTTTTGAATCATGACTTCTTGTGTTATAATTGTAATTGTTCATTTTTGTGTATTGTATCGGTAAGAACCAATTAATATCCTCTAAATTATATTACTATCTATATTATATAATATATCTATATTATATAATATACTTATAAAAAGTTCTTACTTTGCTTGTTATTTTTCAAAGAATCGGATTTCTCAAAAATTATGAAACTTGGTGATCTTATGAATTTTTTGGTCATTATAAATTCGATGATATCTTTTTTATTATATTCTATTAGAAAAAATTAATTTTACATTGGTTAAAATCTTTTCATAGTTAAAAAAGAAAATTTTGTGTAAAACAATCGTAAACTTTTAAATTTGGAAAAAAAGAAAGATTTGAAATAAAGAAATTAATGTAAACTTTAAAATTAAGAAATTGTGAAAAATATTATTAAATCTTGTCATCCATTTTGGATTGAATTTTTTCATTTTTATTTATATGTTAAATTTTAATATATTTGACCATCTTAATTTTGAAACAAATGCTATTGAATGAAAAAAAAATTAAATTTAAGATAGAAATAGAGCTTTTTTTATCCGAAGATTTACTTTGATTGTGTTTCAGCAATAATATATGGTAAGATAAATGGTTGTCTAGGGGAAACAGGGTCAAAATGAACCTCGAAGTGCTAAAATAGGGTATATTAGTAGCTTCACTTGTAATTGCTTTCAAATATATCACCGAGTCAAATTTAATTTTGAGTTATATTTTATATCTCTAAAGCAATAAAGGGGTGTGCGATTTCATAAAATTATTTCAATCATGAGATATTGAACTTCATGTTCAGCATATTCCTTAAGAAATTGTTCTTCTGGTTCATGTTCTTTTCGAATTTTTTTCTCTGATCTTATCTGCAAACTGATAGACTGACGGACATAAAGCATGAAAACAGTTAATATCACCAAAAGAAAATTTAAATGCTTTGGATTCAAAAAATCTAGTTATAGAATTTTTAAATGAAAATAACGAATAAAATAAACTTAAACGAGACTGAAACACAGGGAGAGTTAATACGCTCGTGGAATAAAACAATAAATAAGACTTATAAATTGGAAGGCGGAATATGTGTAAAAGTGTAACACATAAAAACCATTATTTATATCAGGAAATATAGATGGAAACCAGCAAATAATGAATATTGGATGTTTAACTCCTTATTTAGCTAAATATTGTATTACAGTTAAGGATTCTGACAATGAAAAAAAAAAACGCTGATTAAGATATTGTTAAAGCAAATTAAAAAAAGAAGAACTAATATTTATCATCGAAGGATATGAATACGACCTCGATTTCGAGTTATCGACCAAGATCACAGTGATGAGCAACTACGTACAGGAGCTAGCCCCAACCCAAGTGAAAGAAGCTTAAAGAAGCTTAGAATTTCCAAGTGAAGTAGTGTTTTTTGAAAATTCTTTAAAAAAAAATACAAATATAAAATTATATCTTAAATCTTAAATTAAAAATTAAACAGACGATTGTTTTTCGAAAAATTTTAATTTTCAATATTAGCCTTTAGAATCACTCACAAGGAAAAAAGATCAAAAACTAATTGATATTAAAGATGAAAGTAGATATCTGTAATTCAGTACAGCTATTTATTCGCGATGAACATAATAGATCTAAAAACACACGTACACACGTAATTACTACGATAGACGAAATTAAAATATTCAATTGCTCATATACGCTAAGATTTCACATCCTTAATATATATTTCTTAAAAAAATATATAAAATTCAAGTGGGAAATTGACAATGAAAAGGCTCTCAAATAAAATCTTACATCACAATCAATGGTAAATGTCCATTTAAGAACAAAGTGGGAGATAAGCTAGATGGTTTATCTTTCTGCAAACGTATACGAATTTAAAGATTCTACTTTAACGCAAGAAAAACATCAATTAAATATACATAGAAGTAATTTAAGAAATTTTTGATACCGATAAGTATTAATGTGAACTAGGAAATTCATCACTCAATTGGAGTACATAAATTTCTAACAACTGCATATAAAGACGATTCTCGACATTAAAACTCTTCTGACCTTATGATTTTATCTTCAGTAATAAAAAAGGAAACCAAAATTTTGAGGAAAGAAACATGAAAATAAATGAAACAGGAGAAGAACTGTTCATTATTAATAAAAAAAAAATCTCACAGATTTGGAAATATGTGATAACTCTGTCAATGATTTTCTCTTGGTAGATACAGATAGCAAAGCTCGTAACACCTTTTCAATTCTTGATAAATTATAAAAAGAAAAATGCAATTATAAGTTGACAACAATAAGAGCTTTCCGTGAAAAGGAAGAAACACAAAACCTTTTTTAAATAAAGATTAACCTCTATAATTTATAGAAAAGATGGAAAAATTTTTGCAGCGAATTTTTCCTTGAAAAAATTTTTTTATATATTTAGATTTTCAGAATTCCCTTTTAAACTTCACTATCAGTCGAGCTGATGGTGTAAAGGTTTGATCAGCCGCTTTAAAAAATGTAGTAAGAAAACGGTCGATGGTTCGAATCTTCCTGGAGGAATTTGAAGTAGAAAAGTTAAAAACGGGAATTGTGCGGTTAAAAGGTATCATCTACACCAAAAGCTCTTCTGCAAGCGCGTAGGGCTTACTAACCGACCGCCTAAGTTTACAAGCTAGTTACAAAGAAATCAAGAAATCAGAAGGTAGCTCAAGAGAGAAGTGGAAGCATCTAAATGGCAGAAGCAACGTAAGTCATGACGCTTAAAACTGAAAATCAAATGGGAGGTTGCAAGCAGAAAAGTGGGTACTGCGAACACAGGTGAAAAGTCGGAACCTGGAACGACAGAAGCATGTCCGAAACATCAAGATGAAGTCAAGCCACACTTGCAATGGAGAAATACGGTTAAGAGGTGCTAGGTATATGTGAAATCGCTGGACAGGATCAGGCCAAGTAAACAACAAAAAATTGAACTTTCTATATTTTGGATCTGAAAATACAAGACAAAACGGCATGGGAACCTATTGGTGAAAGACTGATTCGCACACGGCTAAAAGGGAAGCATTGTAACACATTCATCATACAATGCTATGCCCTAACTAACGAAGCAAATGAAGATGAAAAATCTATATTCTACGAGCAGCTACAAGGAAATTTAGATAAAGTGCCTCGACATGACCTCATGTTAGTCATGGGCGACATAAATGCTAAAGTTGGCAGTGATTACTATGGGTTTGAAAAGTGCATTCAAACCCACGGTTGCTGAGAAAAATAATAATGGTGAAAGACTAGTTGATCTATGTATGATTAACAACCTCTATATAGATGGAAGAATGTTTCATAACGAAAATATACACAAACTGACATGGCGATCTCCAGATAAGAAAATTTTAAACCAAATTGATCATATAATGATCAATAAGAGGTCGAGGTCTTCCCAAAATGACACTCAAGTCTTCAGAGGAGCCGACATATATAGTGATCACTGTCTGGTGAAAGCGTGTAAAAAACTGAAACTGAGTAAAGCCTATCAGAGAAATGCAGAAAAGAAATAAGATGTTTGACGTCTAGCTGACTGATAGCTGAAAAAAGGGAAATCAAAGCAAAAATGCTTCAAGCAAATTCTGACCGAATACGTGAGAAATAAGAAGCATTATATGAAATACAGAACGGGCTTGTGAAGAAAGGAGAAAGGCTTGATAAAAGGAACTGTATAAACTAGTGTGCTAGCGAAGCCGAAGAAGCCAGCTCTAAAGAGGACCTACATAAACTACACAAGATCACTAATTCGTTATGTAGTTCTCACAGAAAAGTACAACATTAATGAAAGACAAAGAAGATCGTATCCTAAAAAGTGAAAAAGAGCAAGGGCAAAGATGGGTTAGGAACTTTAGAGAATTTATAAATAGATTATTGAGAGTCTATAAGACCTAAAGCAGCTAGCACTGACCTCAATATTGACACCGAAGTGCCAAGCCTAAAAGAAATAGCAAGAAGCTACGATAAAGGCTCTGAAGAACAAAAAAGCCTCGAGGATTGACAAAGTCACGGCAGAAATGTTGAAAGCCGACGGTAAGATCACAAAAGGTATATTGCAAGACCTATTCAGCAAGATATGACGGCAAGAAATCATACCAGAGCGATTTGCGAGGAATAACACTTCTACCAATAGGAAGCAAGGCGTTCTGCGGCATAATACTGGAAAGCATCAGGAACTACTTGTATGTTTCACTTTGAGAAGAAAAAGCAGATTTTAGACGAGGTAGAGGATGCAAAGACCAGATATTTACACTTAGGAATATCGTTTAACAAAGCCTGGAATGGAATAGCCCCCTGTATCTTAACTTCATTGAATTCAAGAAAGCCGTTGATAGCATACACAGATAAACCTTGTTGGCCATATTGAAATATTATTGCCTACCACAGATGATAGTTAACTTGATAAAACTCTTCTACGAGAATTTCGAGTGTAGCGTGATTCTGGAAAAAGAAAAATCTAAGAGTTTCAAAGTGTTTACAGGAGTCAGACAAGGGTGCGTTCTCTCTCCGACACTATTCCTCATATTGATTGACTATGTCATGAAGAAAACAACTGTTAGTGCGAGGGGTAATCAATGGGGATCAACTGCAAAACTTGAAGACTTAAACTTTGCGGATTATCTGGTGCTAAAATCTAATGCAATAGCACTTATACATATGAAGACGCGAGCTTGCTGACATCGCTAAACCAACTGGACTGGAAATTAATGGGGCCAAAACGAAAGTTATGTGCATTAACACCAAATTGGATACCACGATCATCATCTATGGAACACAAATCGAGTGTGCAAGTGAATTCACATACCTTAGTAGCACTATCAGTACAACGTTGGGAACACACAGAGGAATTTAGAATAGACTTGCTTAAGCAAAGAGTGCCTTTGCTAGACTCCGACCGGCATAGAAATCAAACAACAACAGCAAGGAAACAAAACTTAAACTATAAAAAGGGGTAGTAAAAGCAACATTGATGTACGGAAGTGAATGCTGGGGGATGTGTGAATTTGACAGGAAAAGCCTTTACACCTTCCACTCTGGAAGTTGGTGGAGGATTCTCGGAATACACTGAACTGAGACATTGTGGAATGCTAACCTATACAGAATGACAAATTCAGAGCCATTTTGTCAATACATTTAATATAAAATACTGCGATGGTTAGGGCATACACTTAGAATGAAAGAAACACGGATTCCAAAAAGGACCCTTCAATGGACACCTCACTTTCGATCCTCAAATATTTTCTGACCTTTACGGAAAAAAAGAATAATTTGAACTTTCAAACGATAATATTATCAATAATTTGCATGCATCTATGTATCTGAATTTGATCTAAATTTAATTAATTTTATTAGCAATATGGTAACAAACTATATCATTTATTTAACTGATAAGAAAATGAAAAAAAAATAAACCATTTGAAAAATAAATCTTAAATTTATACTTTATAAAGAAATTAATTGAGTAAAATTATTTATACCTAAATTAACTGATTGAAAATAAAAATGAAATTGTATTGGAAATTAAAAATGAAAACAATTTGATTACTTTTATAAAAAAAATCTAAAATCTAAGAAACTTGGTGTCAAAAGCTATATTATACTGTAAATTTTACTTAGCAACATTGAAAAAGGCTTAAATTCTATAGTCTAAACAAAAATTCAAGAAAAAAAAATAAAATGTTTGAAACACTTATATAATTTCTTTTGTCAAAATTACTTTGGAAATTTTAAACAATTTAACTGTATAATGGCTTCTTGCTTGAGTTCGTTGTTTTTTCTTTTTTAAATTTCTTAGTTTTAAATAAAAATTTTTCTAGCTACTGAATTTACTTAAGGCGGTACAAGCAAGGTTAAAACAAATAAATTTTATTTTACTTGCCTGCAAAACACAGTATAGTATACTTCTCTCTTTGAAGCAGGCTTGTTTATTGATTGATAATTAAATTTAAAAAAATTTTTAAGTTTTCACAATTTATTTTCAGTTAAAATCGAAATGTTTTAAATTATTTAAAGTAACTTTGTTTTTAGAAAATAATAATTTTATATAAGGTCATCCACTTTTCGTTTTTAAATTTTTTCTTTACCAACAATCAAATTTTTAATATCAATTTCCGTTTCGATTTGTTTTTTATTCACATATTTCGTGATTTTACTCTAATTAAAATGTAACAGTGCTTATTCACTTATATTTCATAACCGTTTGCTAATCGAAAATCTTTTAAACTATCAAAGTTTTTATAATTTCTGGTTCCAATTCTTGTATCAATTAAGTACTCTTAAATGTCAGAAATCATATTTTTCTAAATGTAAATGTGTTTTTGTAAATGTGTTAATGTGTGAATGTTTTTCTAAAGACTGATTTTCCTATTTTCATTTTCACAATAATCTTTCAAAATGTCAGGTATAGGTTAAGAAGCATTATTTTTAAATGATACAACTTACATTATTGAAACAAATATCAAAGCCCATTTAATGTATTTTAAAATTTTCATTCTGGTCAATTCATTTTAGAATATTTTTTCGTTCCTTGTCTACACTTTTCAGTTTGGCAAATCAGTAATCTTTCGAAAGGAGTAATGCCTCCTTTACCTTTTAACCATGTCTCTTTTTTTTGGCATATTTTTTTTTCATTAAATAATTTACTTTTTCAATTTATTACCTTTCTTCTATTAAAGAAAATACTGTTGAAAATTTTTCAACTTCCGATACTAGTTTTTCTCCATCTTCTATTATCCATTATTAATCATTATTATTCTGTAATGGATTTTTTAAAATTAGAATCGTCTATGATGAACTAATCATCGTCTTAGCAGCTCCACTTTCTAGCACAGCAGTAAAATTTTTTGCATTAATTTTAATTTTTACGTAAGGAGCTTCATTTAGCTTTGGAATTTAGTTATCTAGAACTGTGAGAATTCTTTAGCTGAAGTCCTGTTTATTAGGAAGTTTATCAAAATATAGACTACTTTTTTTATAAAGACATAGACTTAAAAAAATAAAGACAAATTTATATAGAATCATTAATAATGCAGAATAAAAGGACATAAAACCGAGACTAATAAAATGTAGAACACATTCTATATAGATTATTGTTATATTCATTTTAAAATATTAATAAGAATAAGGTGGTCAAAGTGAAGAAAAGGCTGTTATACAGGAAAAATTAAGTGGTTTTCTAGCAAATATTACAGAAATTTTGATAAAAAACAGAGTCAGAGGGAATTGAGCCTATATTATTTATATTTTTATTTAATATAAAATCAGAATTTTTATTTTGACTCATATTTTTATATTATTTTAAGAATTAAAAACTTTTTTAAATCGAATTACAACTTTTAAAAATTTCAGCATATTATAGTCTACGTCTATATTATATGTATCTATATAGACAGTCTATATTATGATTTTCTATATTATGATATAGTACCGTTTATTAGTTTAAATTCACAATTCTTAGATAAATTTCAATATTAATTACAGCTGTTTTTCTGTGCCATTTCAGTCAGGTTATCACAACTCCCTGCGTATCTTTGTTTTCCTTGATTTCTTTTAATAATTAAAAATTTTCTAATTGGAGTTTAGTCTTTATTTCTTAATACTTAAACGTTTAATTACTCTTTGAATCACTAATTCCTCTATGCTGAGAATTTCTTTCTCTATTAATTGTAATTGTCCTAATTTTAAACTCCAGCGATCTTTCAATTTCGTTCACTATTTCCTAAGCATCATCAGCTGTTTTGCTCTGTTGAAATCATGACACTTTGAGCTTCTTGAATTCTATCCTGAAACGTCTAAGTAATGCTTTGTTGTTTTTTTCGCTCATACAAGTTTTAAATGATTTATTATTGGACTTTTTTAAAGTCTTTGACTAATCACCTCCTTATTCTGTAAAAATATTCCTGTACATACAATCCATCTTCTCTTTTATAAATTTGCCCCCTATTAGATAGTTATATATTTACCTGCTCTAAATCGTACCGAAAATTAAGAGATTTTTCTTTTAACAATAGGGGCAATTTCCTTCCTTTTCTTCTCTTGACCCTTCATTTGGGTAAACAATTCTAACGAACTGATTTATTCATTCCTCTGCATTGTCTTCGTTTCATGTCAAAAGTCTAATATTTTATATAAATATTATATAGTTTATCTTTCTTTCGTCACAGTTATTTCTTAAGGACGTTTTCAAATTACTTCATTTCATGGTCAGATAATTTGGACAAGGTTTGTTTATGTTCAGAATAAATTTATTTTGGTATTTTTTTTACTTTTAAAATCTAACTATTTAAAATAAATGACCAAATAACTGTTTTGAATAAAAATTTTAGAATTAATTTATAAAATTTATAAAGGAAAAATTAATTTCATTTAAAAAAAATTGAAATAATTTTAAATAAAGGAAATTAATCAAAATGAAATTTTTTTATTAAAAAAAAATTATTCAGCAAAAAATTGAAATTCTTTTGTAGAATAAAAATAATAACAAAACCGATGCATTTATTAATTATTATTTTTTATGAAATTCAATTGCTCTAAGCGGCTCGAATTTAATGTATTTCGCTATTCATCATCAATAATACCATCAACGCTAAAAAGAGACTCAAAGGGGAGTGAAGTAGCCGGAATGTAAAATAAAAGCTCAGCTACTTAACTCAAATACGAAAATAAAAAATACGAGCTCTAAAAAAATACAAAAGACCTAGCATTATTGATTCTTTAAATCTTTATCCTCAATAATTAAACGATGGGTTTCATTAATTTCAAGTACATTTTGTATTTGGCTATTTAAGTTAGTAGATTTTTCTTCTTTTGATTCCGCGAGCTTTTCTAAAAAATTTACTTTTGGTTCTCTCTTCGAAGCTTTATTAATCATTCTCCTTCTTGATTGTAGATTAGTCTATATTGAAGTTGAATTAATTGTTTAAAAAATTTGAGTTACAGTCAATAACCGATTATCCGAAATTTTTTTATCCGGAATCAATTTTCAGACCAGCACTTTTTGATTTTTTACTTTGAGCTTTTTCTCTTCCTACTTTTTAGGCTTTGAGCTAATTAGAATAGCATGACTCCGGTATTACTTCATGTTTAACTTTAATATATAAACATAAACGATGTGAGTCATTCTGTTATTCGCATTAATAATGACAAGACCTATGTATCAAGTCCCTAAGCCTCGCAAGAACGCTAGTAAAAAAGTTATTGATACTACGATTGCAAAACGCAAGAAGGTTGTTCTTAACTTTGTTCAGCGGGAGGAGATCATCACTAAGAATAAGAATGGGTACTACCCAAAAAAACTTGCGCTAGATTATAAAGTTGGCTTGACTACGATTTACGACATTATCGCCAAAGGTTCAGCAGAACTTAGCAAATTCAGAAACGATAATCCAGACAGTATGATCAGATGCACATTTAAGACTTCAAGCTATCCGCTGAAACATTCCAACAACAGACGAAGCCGTTGAAACATTATTCATCAAGATGGCAAAGATTCAAAAAGAATACTCTCTAGACCAGATTTACAATACCGATGAGAGTGGTCTAGTCTTCAAAAGTCTACCAAACACCACACTTACAACTCTAGAAAAGCTTGGTACAAGTTAAATATAAACGTCGAAGTTACTGATATTGTTTCTGAGCCGACTTTGCCATATCAAAACGCTATTCCGAGACACGAGATTGAGAGCTGGCTGCAGACCGAAGAAGGCGATGAGGGTTTCGAATAAATAGACAGCGCAGGCATTATTGAACGAGTTAGAAACCCAGATAGAATTGTGGATCAGATGGAAGAGGATGAAGCCGATGAAGAACCGCCCGTTGTGAACAAGTACAGGCCCTGTTTGATCGGCAAGTTTTCCTTCGCAACAGACAGTTTGAAGCCAGTACCTACCAATCAACAATCAACTTTTAATACTTATTGGTTAATTTTATTCGTTCCTTACTTTTTCCTTCCGTTAATTTGTTGTTTTTATTCGTTAATTGATTCTTTGTTCTAAATAAACACTCTATATCAATTAACACTGTGTTTACCCCTCTTTTCGTTATCAAATCGTGTTATCCGTTAAAATTTATTATCCGGAAACTTTGAAAAAAAAAGCTCGAATTTCATTCCGGATAACCGGTTATTGACTGTATATGAAATATTTGCATGTTCGAATTCGATGTTAACACATTTGGTGAACTATCATGAATTTATCATTATACATATTGACTATGTAATTTTTTTTCTTATTTTATAATTTGTATTCTCTTCTTAATTTTTAATGAACGAGAATCTTTTTTAAAATGTTGAAGCAATAAAAACATAATTTTCAAGCAAATAAGTAAGTCCTCCTTTAAGGGATCTTAACAATTCATATCTTAGAATTTTAATTGTAATAGTTTCAAGTCTAAAAGATAATATTTTGTAATTCATTTAAGCGTTAAGAGCTGGAAAAACTATTGGCATTGTTACATAATTTATAGCCTTTATACCTTTAAATACCTTTTCAGAGATTAGAACTTTTCAGAATCCTTGTCTAAGTACGGTTAAAATGAAGCCAGTACGGAAATCAAAAAGGTTCGTACTCGGAGTTTCTGATTAGGATAAATCGTATTCCTCTAATTCCGAATGATTCCGAATTTTTCTATTTTTGAAAGAGCATAGCAGAGAATTTGTTGATTTGGAATTCAAAATTTTGAAAGGACATTTTTTGTTTCAAATTATTCAAAACATTTTAATTATGAAAAATAAAATTTAAAATAAAGTATTTTAGAACTTAAAAATTTAAAAGTCAACTCAAATTAAAATTAAAATTTTTTGAATTTTCCAAATATGATTTTTAATTTTTACAACCCTAATTTGTACTTGTCTTTGTTCAAGAAAAACTCTCCAACAAATAAAATTAGGCAGTCTAAATCAAAATTATCCGTGAATTTCAAAATATTATCCAAATCTTTTAATTTGTTGAACCTAAAACTCTTGAATGCAGTTCATCAAAAATTTTTCCTATTCATAATCTTTCTGATTAATTAACGGTTATGTTATAATTGGTAGATCGAGAAAATTTTTGACCTTCTCTGTAACTAGCGACTTTTATGTTAATCTAAATTTGATAGTCTGAACAAGTGCAGTTTTAACCTATAGGTGTCGAGCTGATGGTCTATTAATTTGTCTCTTTTAAAAAAAGGAAGTTTGCAAGAGATCGAAGGTTCAAATGCATTAGGAGGAATTCGAAAAGAAAAAAAAAGGGAAGTTTCTGGTTGAAAAAATCATGTGAGCGAGAATCGCTGGATAGAGTCAGGCCAAATAAACATCAGTAGACTGCCCTTCCTTTATTCTGGAAATTAAAGGAAAAAGCTTTAAGAACAAATTCAGAGCTAAGCATTGGTTTGGAAGCTCTACGTTGGACTTTTTCCAGCCTTTTAATCTCTTTCTTTTGCAAAGGATTCAAGGCTGCTGTACAGTATTCGAGATGCGGTTTTACAAACGCAGTGAAGAGTCTTGTAAATTTGTCCTTTGTCCAAAATTTAAAGGCATTTTTGAGTTGAGCAAGGATTCAATAAGCCATCTGGATTTCCTTGTCTATCTGCTCAGTCCATTTGAGCTTACTATTTATCATGATACCTAAATCTCTTTCCACGGACGTAAGTCGTACATTAGTTCTCTTCTAACACATGACTGTGTTAAGCATCTTTTTTCATGGAAAAGGTATTTGAAGGGTGCCTTTTGAGCCAAATCGCATTAATTTTGCATTTCTTTTGGTTAAACTTCAATTGAGGCCTGGCAAAAGAACAATAAAGTAATTTAATTTACATCGTAGGGTATTTGAACAATTTTCTTATCATTCCAAGAATACGATTTGCTTTAGCTGTTGAGCTTCTGACCCTGGCGTCCTATTTTAAGTCGCTCTGGATAAAAATGCCTAAATCTCGTTTGCAATTTGATTTGTTTAGCAACTAGGTCTTGAACATATTGAACTTAAATTTTGTGTTGTTTCAGCCGCATTTAAACACTTTACAATTTGAAACATTTTGCTTCATTGACCAATTCCTTGACCACAAACTAAATTAATGTCTGACTGTAAAACTAATATTTGAATTTTTATAAGTGATTACAGCGAGTATCTTGGTATCATCGGCGTTTACTTCGCATATTAATTCTAGATTATTTCTAGCATGTCGTTAATGTAAATAATGAAAATTAACGGACCCAAAATAGACCCTTGAGTTACTCAAATATTGACGTGAGTTCAACTCAAAAAAGCTATACTTAATACTTCTTTTTGTCACCAAATACAACTTACAGCCTGAAAAAAAAAAATATAAAAGTAAAAAAAAACAGGTAAATTAAGAATATTTTTTATTTTTAAATCAAGAATAATAAAATTTAAAGCATTTAAAATCAGAAAATGAAAAAAAAATATACAAATCGGAGTATTTTTGAGAGAAAAGAGGGTTTTTAATGTTGCTATGCATCAAAAAACGCCTTTTTTGCAAAGATAAATAACTTTTTACCTGAAATAAGTACCCGGAAAAAAAAGAACGCTGAAAAGAACGCCGTTTTAACGCTGGTAAAACGGCGTTAAAACGGCTTCTTTTCAGCGTTTTTTCAGTGTTTTTTCAGCGTTTTTTAGCGTTATTTTCGTCAGCGTTTTTCACGCTGCAGAACGTTGAAAAAACGCTGCGAAAAATCGATTCAATTGGGGCCAGATGATTTATTGAATTTCTTCATCAGTTATAAAATATGATTCAAATATCTGCTGAAAGCCCTAGTGTAAATCCTTTGACTGTTGGAAAATAATTTTCGCTGGTTTTCAGACTTACACTGTGAAAATTATATTAAGCAGCATTATTAATAAAAATTAAATTTTTTTTCGATTAAACTTGACTTTTTTTAAATATTTTTAAGTTAAAGCTTTGATTAAAATAAAATTAGTTCTGATGAAACTACTAATTTTTTTAAATTAATTTGTTATACGTTTGGACGTTTTTAACTCTCAAATTGTTAGCGTATTTCAAGTCATTTACTTAGAACGCTTAATCACTTGCCAGTTCCGCTTCAGTCCATTAAATAGGTTGGAGTAATTAGGACCATTGTAACTGAAAGAAGGGAGGGGAAGAAAAATTTTGTCTTTGATCCTTCAAATTAAAATAATAAGAAAAATAAAATGACCTAAAATAATAAATAAAAGAAAATAAAAAAATTTAATTACCTCAACGTAATTTCTTTCTTTCCTAAAATGTTCAATATTTAAAAATGTAGCTAATAATACAGTACGCTTCTAAACAAAGTATACAGCTATGTTATAGCACTGCTCTAGGGCTGCGATAGAACATATTTTTTGCTTAAGAGCATTTGCATGAGCAATTGAACATGCTCGCTAAAGAACGCTCATGAGCATGCTCTAAATTGCTTAAGCAGACCATGAGAACTGCGCTAGCTATGCACTAGAGATGCTTAAGCAATGCTCTAGAAACTGTTTACTTTTTTTAGAAACGTACTGTTTGATATAATTTAAATTTTGAAGTAAATTTTTATAAATATAAATAAGGTTAAATAAGTAACTAAAGTGAAATAAGTAACGCATGTAATAGGCATGGCAAGATTATTCCTTTCATTTAAATAAGCGTGGGAATGTTTTTTCTTTCATGCTTATTATTTTAGCTTATTTTATTTTTCTTATTATTTTAATTTGAAGGATCAAAAACAATCTGAAATAGTAAGAATATGAACAAAAATAAGATAATGTGTTTGCTTGATTTTTACGACATATCGTTTCTTATCGAACACTGGTATTCAAAATGGATATTTTCGACTAAAATTACATATCTTTATAACATTTTGAAAACCAGTGTTCGATAAGAAGCGAATTTCGTTATTTCCAAATACCCATATACAAATTTAAGGCGATTTTTTTTATTTGTTTATCTGTGTCGAGCCAAAGCTCCTTAAGATTAAATAAAAATAAGAATAAAAATTTTAAATTTTTTTAATTTAAATTATAATTTAACAGCAGTGACCCTTAGGAAGTTCAAAATTATCTAAAAACCTTTTTTTCATTTCTATGCGATTTAAATATGTTTAATGCAGTTAAAAAAGATTCAGCTAAAGATATAGAATTTCCTACTGAATCACCCAAAATGATTATAATGTGACAGATGATAACTTTATATAAAAAAGAATATTTATTTTTATAAAAAAATACTAAAATCAACTAATTTGCTAAGTCAAAAATGTTCTATTAATTCTAGTTGATCAAAAAATGTGTCATATATTTTTTTTAATTGTTTCAACAAAAAAAATTTAAATCTTATAGCTTTGTTTTTAGAAAAAAAATATTTTTGAAAGATAAATAAACGCTCCAAAACGCTTAAAAAACGCCGTTCGGCGGCGTGAAAAACGCTGACGAAGAACGGCGTTCTTTGAGCGTTTTTTGAGCGTTCTTTTTTTTCCGGGTAGAAACATAAAAAAACCACCAAACATGGGTTATCATACATGAGGAACACGAATATGTAAAAAATTTAGAATCCCAGAGTAGTGACGTAGTTTTGCCTTAAATGCACCTGATAATCTTATTGTTTTTTTTTCATATAATTGTTCTTGTTACAAGACAATAAAGTATATTATTTAGAATTATCTTTAAAATTATTAATTTATTTATATTTGAAATCTTTAATTTTTTTTCCAGACCCCCCCCCCCAATTTTTCATTTCTATTGATTCAGGTTATTTTTTTTTTAAATAAAAATTAGATATATCATATTATACGAATTGAATGACATTTTTTATAATAGAGCATTCGTTTTTAGTGACACGGTGATACTATTATTATTATTATTTATTTCATAAAATTACGCCTGTCTTGGCGATGTTTAAAAAAAAAAAAATTTATAAAAAGTTTAAATGACATTTGTTAACCAATATTTGTTTCAAGTTACAAAAAAGATGAAATATATATGTACAAAGTAGTTATAAAATAAATTATTAAAATAAAATTTAGTTTTTTTACAAAATATACAGAATTTTGTAAAAGATTGTAAACACAGAAACATGTAAAAGATTATTGATATGTCACTTAATTCGGATAACTTTGTTATCTTTATCGAATTCAGTCTTTTTTTTAATTTTTTTTACTGTTAGATCCAGCCTCCTTTTCTTTTTTTTTCTTTAAACTATTTTTATTAATAAAAAGCTAAAAATAATTTTTAGGTTTCTCAAAAAGAGATACTAAATGACAAGAATTTACAAAAAAATTTTTTTTTCAAAAAATACCCCCTTAAATAATTTTAATCCGTGTAAAGTTCACGAAATTCAAATCTTTGAAAACTTTTTCTCCCATCATAATGACAAAGATGATAGCTTCAAACCGATATTCACTTTACCAGAATTTAGTAAAAAAATTGTAATTTGAATAACTTTTATTGAATTAATTATTTAATTATTTTCGATTTAGTGACATTCATGTCACATGAGCGAATTTGTGACATTTTGATTTTGTGACAGCTTTTAAGTTTGACGCTGACCTTTCTGTGCAAACAATAGATGGACTTTTATATTAAAATCTATAATCATTTAAAATTCCAAATTAAAAAAGTTTTGGAAACTAAAATTTTGAATTTTAAAAAAATATTATAAAAATTCAATTTACTTTTTATTCAATATTTAAATTTATTTCATAATCATTTAAATAAAATAATTTCCAATTAAATGTGAATTATATTCTTTATCAATACAGACCAATTTTCCGCTTTTTAATATTTTAGCATACAATGGATCTTTCATCATGAATCTTTTTACGAGGTTTAAATTTAGAGCGTTCCAAACTTTTATCTCTCCATCACCTTTGGTTCTTTTAAAATCTGTTATAAATCCGTTTTTGCAAGGAATTACTGTAATATCGTATGAAGAATGGCAAACTTTTTTTACAATCACATTCAAATTTGTATCCCATATCATCAATTCACCCATCGTTGATGAATTTGTGATGTAACTGATATTCGAATCTAATTTCTCAAGTAGCATTCCACTTTTATTCCATTCAAATTTTGCTTCACCCTCTATTTTTCCAGTATCAAAATTAAATTTTCTAAAAATGTGATTTTGATTGGAATCACAAAATGGGTATATAATAAAGCAATTGAAAAATAAAACTAAAACTCTTTCATAATTAAAAAATGGATTCTTCTCTAGAAGAAAATGATTGATAATTTGACCATTATAATAATTCAAGATAGTCAAAAAAAAGTCATCATTTAAAATAAAGATTTTATCACCAACCAAATCAACCAGGCGAACACTTTTTTTAATTAATTTATAATGGTTTAATGGAAATTTAGGTAACAAAGATAAAAAAATCCTAACATTAAATTCATTGTCTATTGTGATTATTTCATTAGAATCCTCTTTAGTAAATAAAAATTTTATTGAACTTTTGCCAGCTATTTCTTTGATTCGACCACTTCGAGGGTCATAAATAACAAAATTTGATGGTTTGGAAAAAGATGTAGAAACTATTTGGCCATTACTTAATTCCTCAAATTGTGCAAGTCCAACCTTACAAATAAATTTTGGCTGATCAGACGATTCACTTTTATCATTCTCCATTTGAGTATCATTTTGGCTAAAAGAACCAAATAATTCTGAAATGTCCAAATCGGGTTCTTTTTCACTTTGATAAAAATTAAAATTTTGAAATTTTCCCATTTGTTGCAAATTTTGATCGAGATTTTTTGCTTTCAAATCTGTCAAAAATTCATTCAAAGTATTAAAATCATTTGGATCAATTTGGTTTGGATTTTGGATCTCATCACGGATTTTCTTGGTATCAATTTGATTCAAGTCTTGTTTGATGGTGTCTGTAAATTTTGATTTATGCTGCTCAACTTGGCTTCTCAATGATTCATAGTAGTCATCAATTATTTTGATAAAATGAGCCTTTAAGGTTTCTCTCTTCAGATCGATTTTACTATTGACGCTTGACAAACAGTCTTTTAAGTAGGATCCAATGTCTTGTTTAATTGAATCCACATGGTCACACAAATTTAAAATGGACTTCCTTTTTTCATTGTAAATAATTTGGTTCAATTTTTTCTCATTCTTTTTAATGTGCAGACAGCTGTCTTTATCAATTTGATGGTCCTTGCATACAAAGCATTCAAAAAAGTTGTCCTGAGAATTTATGTGCTCGTAGCATACCAAATAGCCACATGGAAGATTGAAAATAAACAAATCATCTTGGTTACAACTGCAATGTTCACAAATCATTTTTTTTCATAGACTAAATTTAATTATTTTTTAGTTGTTTTTTTAGTTTTTTTTCAGATTTTATTTTCTTAAAAGTTTCATAATTTAATTGACTTAAAATTAAAAAATTATTTCTCTTCAATAGAAAGTGTTCGGTCTTAGAAAAAGAGTTTTATTTGATTGATGAATTCTTCATCGAAGTTGTGATTGATATTTATAAGATACATTATTCTTTTAATAATGTATTAAAATTTTAATGTAAAAAATGGAATTAAAATTATCAATTTAAATTTACTATAAAAACTTGTACAAATTTTTCTGAATTGAAACGAACTTCACAACCCCCTGAAATAAGTTTTAACTATACATATTTTTATCTTATTTTTTTGAACAGAAGTTTAATGTTTAAAAAATTGTATATCATATATAGCAATTTTTATAAATATAAATATTCAATATTTGAAAATATTTAAAACTAAAGCAATTTAAAAATAAGCATTTTGCTAAAGAAAAATTTAATTGAAAAAATAATTTGAATACAAATTTAATATGTTTAATGAGTATTAAGTTTGAAATGATTCTCAAAAATTACAGAAAGAAAGCATCACCAGCACTCGAAAAGAATTCACTTGGTTCAATCAATCAAGAGCCTTTTTCGATGACAATTCAGGTAAAACTGAATAAATTGTTAATTTTAGAGGAAAGCTTAAAAGAGACAGGAAACCACCGGTGATGTATTAATTCATAGAAAATTATTAAAATCAAACAAAACTCATAGAATAAATTTTGGTAGAAAAATATTTCATACAAACATTTCAAGAAAAGTGATTTTTTTGCAACATATTTTGGCACTTTTTTTGTTGCGTTAATTTTTGTAATTTGATGATAATTTACGAGAATTCATGCAAATTACCGTAAATTCGTGAATTTTTTCTTTAAATGGGTGTAGAATAAAAAAATGGCACAAATTTAATTTTATCATAAAAAAATTTTATTTAGCAAAGGCTTTGAATTTTTTTTTTAATTCTAGATGATTTTTTTCAGTGAATTTTGGCACTTTTTTTTGGTGCGTTAATTTAAACGATAATTCATGTAAATTACCAGACTTGTTTAAAAGTCCCAAAAAAAGTCCAAGTCATTAAAAAAAAAGTCCAAGTCCGGACTTAAAAAAAAAATTTTAAGGTCTTTGGTCGGACTTTTGAAAGAAAAAAAAAATTCATGACTTGGACTTGACTTGAGACTTGTGACTTTTAAACAACTCTGTAAATTACCGAAAAAAAAATTTAAAAAATTTTAGATTTTTCATTTTTTTTAATGTCAAAATAAATAAAAATTAAATTTAAACATTTTGAAATATTTTTTATGTTCGAATTTTTATTTTAATAGGCAAAAGCTTGCAAAAACAGTTGGCTGAGAACTTGATTTATTTTTATTTTTAAATTAAAATTAAATTAAATTAGCCAAAAGCTGAAGTTGTAAGGCGATTCACTGGTCTTGGATACAAAAAACGTTCTGTTTATCGTTGGCTCGATGTAATAGAAAAAAATAAAACTTTCCAGAGAAAAAAGGAAGCAGTATATCTGCTAAAAAAGCGACGAAACTAAAGGTTGCTACACTTAGAGCCTATTTCAATCATAAACCGGGTCAACATGTCTACCTTGGAGAGTGTTTTAAGAAACGACTTGAACCAATGATTAAAGAATATTATCAGGATGGCAATTATGTGTTTTGGCCCGACTTAGCATCATCTCATTAAGTGAATATGGTACAGAATTATTTGTTGGGAATATTTTTTCAGCACAATCAATTTCTGATTAGCACAATGAAAATAAAAAATTCAACACAATTCGATTTCTTCTCAGACCAAAAAATTATATTTAAAAAAAAAACATTTAACACAAAAAAATTGTGTTTGAAAATAATTCTTAAAGGAAATTTTTTTTCAACACAAAAATATTTATATTAAGTTTTTTTTTTTAATTTTAAATTTTATTTAATGATATTTATATGTGAAAATTAGGTAAATAAAGTTGATTTCGAAGCTTAAAGAAAAGTAATTAAAAAAAATTAGTCTCTAGAAAACCATTTTCCGCATTTTTTGCTCTACCTCTTTTTTTTTAAATTTTAATTTTTGTGTTGAGAAGAAATCATTTTGTGCTGAGCGTTTTGAAATTGTGCTTAATGTTTATTTTTTTTGTTGAAAAGGGAGACCTTTATTTGTAAGATAAAAATATAAAATATGTTGCCAAAGAAGTGAATCCAGCAAACGTACCAAAAGCACGACAAATCCAAGATTTTGAGGAAATTTAAAAGCTGAAGTTTATGAAATCAAAAAAATCAAAGAAATACAAAGTGATATTTTGGGTCCTACTAAAATACTGACCCCCAATTTTTTAAAATTTTCTGACCCCATTTATTTAGCAAAGCAAAAATATTTTTAAAAGTTTTAATATATCATTTAGTTTGAATTTTTCTCTATTTTTTGAAAATTAAACTAGTTTTCTCCAAAATTTTTATTTTTTGTGAAAATTGAATATTTTCAAAATATTCAATTTTATTATATTATATTTTTAAAAACCTCGAGTTATCCAAAATATTTCAGATGATTTTTTTTTTCATATTGCAATATGCCTTTATAAAAATTTGAATAAAGTTTTGAATACATAATTAACTAATTGAAAAAATTTAAAAAGTAAAATAATTCTAATTTGGCAAAAAAAATCTTTATAAATTATAGTAATATTATTGAAAATTTCAACATTGATCTTTTAATCACAGAGAAATTTATTAATCTTGAATAGAAATGTTCATAACCTTTTTTCTCCCTTCTTCGTTTTGATCATCCTTTAAAAATAGATTACAGTTTTTTCGCCGAAAATAATACTGAAATTAAGAAATAAACATAACAGTCAAAAAGCTTAGAAAATTCTTGATCGAATGGTATATTGTATTAAAAATTTTAAAATCCGATTACAAAATAACTAAGGACTTTTATTTCTAGTGGCCGGGGACTTCAACTTCCCTGATATCAGCTGGACCAACGAAGGAGGCTTCTGTGTTAATAAAGGTCGTCCCTCCAGTCTGAAATTTCTGAATACTTTACGTAAGAACTTCCTGTCCCAGCACATCCTCAACCCAACGCTAGGAAACAACATTCTGGATCTTGTGATCACGAGCGACCCCGCCAGAGTCTTCCGAGTAGCCCTCGGTCCCCCTTGGGCTTCACTGAGAAGGACGGCCTGCACGCTACACTATCTTGGAACTATGAACTCCGCACCGCCATACCCACACCGTCCGAGTTCTCCCGCCCGGTCCTCAACCGCGGTAACTATGAGCTCTTCAGCACCCTGGTCCACGCCAGCACCATTCCTCTGGATAAGGACGTCAACGTTGCCTACGACGAGTTTGTAAAGACCTATGCTGCCACCTCCTGCATGGCCATCCCCAACCAAGTGCATCGGGCCCGCAAGCGCGCCAATCCCAAGTGGTTCAACGCCAACATTAAGCAGCTCACCAAAAAAAAATTTACACTCCACTGCCGGATTAGGTCAGCACCCCGCAACTCCAAACTAAGGCTACTCTATGTCACGGTGTGCAAACAAGTCAAGACAACAGTGCGCAACGCAATCTGTAAGTTCGAAGCATCGATTGTCAGGGCCTGTAAGCTTCAGCCAAAGCTTCTTTATAATTATATAAACAGCCAGAAGCAATGCAGAGACTCTATCAAAGGCCTCCTCGACCCTGATGGCACCTTCCACACGGATGGTGTCAAGATCGCGAACATTCTCAACGTCCAGTTCGGTAGCGTCTTTATCCCACGTCTACCATGCCTAGCCAAGCCTCTCCAGCCAATGTCATGCACCCAGCAGGAAGTGGATATCAAAGTCTTCTCGCCAGAGAACGTCCACAAGTACATACTGCGTTTGAATCCCAGGAAATCGCCAGGCATGGATAGCATTCACCCATTCGTAGTCAAGAGCTGCGCGGACGCCTTCTCGGAGGTCCTAAGCGTCATCTTCACCAGTTCGTACTCCAGCTGCAAGATTCCGGATGCATGGAGACTCGCCCAGATCAGCCCTATCTTCAAGAAAGGTAGCAGGAGTGAACCTGGTAACTACCGACCTATCTCCCTGACGTCTATTCCCTGCAAGTTGATGGAACGTATGGTAAGAGACGTCATGATGGATCACCTCTACAGAAACAACGTCATTGTCCCCGAGCAGCACGGTTTTGTCCTGAGGAAGTCGGTGGTCACGAACCTTCTGGAAACTGTTGACCGTATTAGTGATGGCATTGACAAGGGATTCCACGTTCTAGTGGTCTTCCTCGACTTCGCAAAGGCTTTCGATAGAGTTTGTCATGCGTCTTTAAGAGCTAAGTTGGTAGCCTGTGGCTTCTGTCCTGGCATCGTTGACTGGGTCACTGATTTCCTGTCCAGGAGGCAGCAGCGGGTTGTGATGGGTCAGCATACAGCCGATTGGGTCGATGTGTCGAGTGGTGTCCCCCAAGGCAGCGTCCTCGGTCCACTCCTGTTCGTTATCTTCATCAACGATATGCCCGCGGCAGTCAGCCATCTAGTCAAACTATTCGCCGACGACAGCAAACTGATCGCAACGATACGCAGCACAAACGACCTAACCACACTGCAACTCGACCTCGACGCTCTATCCGAGTGGTCGAATACTTGGCGAATGCTCTTCAATGTGAGCAAATGTAAGGCGATGGATTTCAGCAAGTCTGGCAAGATCAACCACGTACTGCCTGAACTACATATGGGTGAGGATGATTCCAGGAGCGCGCTCGCTCTCGTCGACACCGAAAAGGATCTGGGAGTCACATTCGCACGTAACTTAAAATTTTCTATCCACATTAAAAATCAAGTCAACAGAGCCACAGGAATACTCGGCAAGTTGAAGAGATCTTTCAGGTTCTGGACCTTAGATACTTGTAGGACCCTCTACTGTGCCTATGTTAGACCCCACCTGGAATACGCCGCTGTTGTCTGGTCCCCCCCTAGCAAGAAAGACGCCAAGATGCTGGAACAGGTGCAGAGGAGGGCCACCAAACTGGTGCCCTGTATCAAGAACTGGCGTTACGAAGATCGCCTTGCCGTTTTAGGTTTAACTTCCCTCCACGAGCGCCGGGTACGTGGAGACCTGATCCAGATGTTTAAGCTCGCCAAAGGCATCAACGAAGTTGAATGGGTGAACCCTCCGGTTCTAGCAAACTCACTCTCCCTCACCGGACCGGCCAGAGGCATCAGAGGTCATGCGAGAAGACTGTCCGGCCAGGCCTCCATCAAGTGTCTTCAAAGAGACAATACATTCACGAACAGAGTGGTTAACGAATGGAACGCCCTCCCTGCCTCCGTCGTCAACGCCACCTCGGTAAACCAGTTCAAGAACCGATACGATGCCGTCCGGTCTTGTACCCAAACTACCATTCCATAGGCACCACAAACAATTTTATTATTTATCAGTTCTATTTTTTTTATTCTTGCAAAAATTATTTAACTTTTTTTAGCCCTAAAATTTTGATTGTAAATTTCTATCAGTGTTTTATCTCATTATGTGCAACGAGCTACCATAGGCGTCCTCTCATGTGGGACGCCTCCGCAAGCTAGTCTTGCTGTAGCTTTTTTATTATTATTATTATTATTATTATTATTTTTATAATATATTAACTATTTTTGATAATACAGAACGAATATTTTTATTAAATAAAATCAAATTATTTTTGTAAAAAAAAAACAAACTTTTTTGAGAAACAAAATTTTAAATTTTTCATAAAAAACGGCGTCAATGTGATCATTTTTGTCTTTTAAGCCTAATTAAGTTAAATATTTTATTTTTAGGGGTAAATGGGTGGGATTTTTGGGTATTAAGGTGATACTTCATTAACCTCTTAACCCATAAAAAATAACAACATTAGACAACGAATCCATCGGCTATCTTAAAATTCTAGTAAAATTATTTTCTACTAATTAAGACCAGCTGAAAACGATAAGCAAATAAGGTCAGTTCAAACTTGTTCCGTCATCGGATCAAAAATTGTAAAACATAATTACTAATTTGAAAAATTCTACCAAATTAGCCGAAAAAAAACTATGAATTAAAAAAAAAAGGTTTAAAAATTTTTTAAAAATATTTTATATATATATTTGGATTCCTCTCTTCAAGATCTACAAGAATATGTGGGTTGTTTAAAAAAATAAAATAAAACGACTGATATATTTCGGTTTTTCAAATTACGTCACCGAATTTACATTAAATACATTTAGGCTGTGTTACCATAAAAAAAATGGAAAATTTAAAATTTTTTAAAATTTTGTCACGCAAAAAAATGCGTGATCAAGTGTGAATGAGAGTTGAGTGCGTATCACTCAAACTCACACTCAAAATGAGCCTAATTTGAGTGAAAATGTCTGATCATCGCAGTTTTTATAATGCTTTATCAAAATTGTATGAAAATTTTTAATAAAAATCGAAAAAAATAGACAATGTGTAATTTTAAGTAAAATATATGCGGCTTGAAACGAACTAGGGGTTAAAATGATAAGTGTTTTTTGATCTCACATAACTTTTTTTTTTAAAGTTTTTTTTTGCGCAAATAAAAAATGACTATTTTTCTATTTTCTTTTCTACAAATTAATTATTTAATATAAGACCTATCCCATTATATATCTTTTCAAATTGATTGTAAAAATAACCCTATAAATAAAAAAGATACCGCTTGCGAAAAAAAACTTCTTGAAAGAAATTTTTTTTTAAACAATGACCCTTTGTCTTCTATAATTTTTGACCCTGATTTCATATTTTCAATTTTATATTTTCCTGTTTGAATAAAAGAAATATCGAATTTACCCCCATTTTACTATAATTTACGTTAACAAAAATTGTAAAAAATCAGACAAAAAAACTGTCTATAAGCTTTTAATTTTTTTTTTTCATTCAAAAAAAACATATAGTCAAATGTAGTTAATTCGATATTTCTTTTGTTCAAACAGGTGTAGGGGGTTGAAAATTAATTGAATTGGTATTATTTGATAGGATTTAAAAAATTTAAACATTTTTGGTCAATTTTGTGAAAAAATTTTATTAAAATATAAATTCATTAAAAAATATATACATTTAAAAAGAATGAGGTTTGTTAACGGTTCAACCCCAACGGTTGTGGTAAAAGTGATAAAATACAAAAAATAAATAAAAGATGAGTATAAAAAAAAAAACGAAATCGAATTAGTTTAAATTCAATTATTTACATTTTTTCTAACAATAAAATTCACTTTTCGGATCAAACTTTTAAGGTTTTTATTTTAATAAAATTTTTTTACAAAATTGACTGAATATTTTTTAATTTTTTAAATCCTATCAAATAATACCAATCCAATTAATTTTCCACCCCCTCGACCTCTTTGAATAAAAGAAATATCGAATTTACCCCATTTTACTATAATTTACGTTAACCAAAATTGTAAAAAATCAGACAAAAAAACTGTCTATAAACTTTTAATTTTTTTTTCATTAAAAAAAATCATATTTCTTATTCCAGCAGTTAAATACCGTTTACAAATAAACAAATAAAAAAATTATTATTTTGAACATTTGTTAACAAAATTTTGAAATTTTTCTTCTAGAACAAAAACCAATAAATATAATATGTTAATTGAATAAATCCTCAAAATCTAGGTTAAATAGATTTAGCAGTCTTAATTTACAAGCAAAAAATGCTGCCGACTCCTTCCATAAAACAAACTCCATATGTAAAAGCCGAGCCTGACCTAGCCTACAAAGAACAATTCGGTTCACCAGCAGTCACTCCGGTCATTCCGTTAGTCCAGCCACAAGCGCCTAGCTCAACCACCACAGACTTGAAAAACAAGAACGGCAAACGCCCTCTTCACAAGAGTGATGTTCGGCGCAAAAAAAAACAAAAAGTGGCCAAACGTCCAGTGTACACAGAGGGATGCCAGCCGGCAATGATTCTCAATGAGTATTACAAAAATTTACAATTCACTTATCAAAGTGACAGCTCAATTCCGACCAAGACAAAATTTATCTGTCATGTGACCATTGATGTGAACAATGGTGAGTTAACAGGCCAGGTTGGGTCGAAAAAATTTGAAGGAGTGGGCATTTCGAAAAAAAATGCTAAAAAAGAATGCTGCAACCAAGCTCTGAATTGTTTGTTTGCAGATAGCTACCGCGGTCCCGAAAGGATCATCCCTGATGAGCCTGTGAGACAACATGAGTCAAATGATCTAAAGGCATGCAATTTGAAGCGGCTAAATGAGCTCAGAAACAGAATAAATAAACTAGTGACTCCACAGACCATTCAAATAAAGTCTGCGTCGCAAATTCTGCACGAGTTGAGCCCGAAAATTAGCGAAAATGGAAAATTTGTGGAGGAAAACTGTAAAATATTGGACAAAAAATTTTGCTTTCAAATAAGCAACATTCAAAATGAGTCTTTGGTCAATGTTGATTTAAACGAACCTCAATCTTTAATTGCTGCTGGATATGGTGAGTTAATGCATCCTGTTTTTATTTTATTATTTTTTTAAATAAGAGAAAATTTTATTTTTTTTACTTTTTCTCCTCACTTTTTGAAAAAGAATTTTTAAGTTTGAGTTAGCTGGCACATTTTGCATAACGAGTTTTAAATCCTCCCAAAAAAAAAGTTTTTAATTTTAAATTGATTTTATATAAAATAAAGGATGTGAAAAATTCAAGATAAAAATCTCATGTAATAATAAGACAATTTTTGTAAAATTATCATTTAAAAATTATATTTAAATACAGTAGTGTTACGCCAATGAGATTTTACGTGAATTTACGTAAATTAACGATAATTGACGTATATTTACGTAAAAAAACTAATAATATGAATTTTTGTGTAAAGATAGTTTTTTAAATTAACGTTTATTGACGCAATTATACAATAATTTCCATAATATTAATTAAAATTTACCCATTTTACTGTTAATTCTGAAAGGACCAAAAAAGCTGCTGTTTTTCATATTTTTCTTGCAATTTTAAAAAAACGAAATTTTTTTAAATTTTCAGCTTTTTTATCAAAAAATAAAAAAACGTAATTTTACTTAAATTAATGTAAAATATTAAATTCCAATGAGTTAATTTTCGTAAAATATTGTAGTAAAATTATTAATTATAATCAAAAAAACGTAAAAAAATGCTAATTTATGAATTTTATTTTGTTTTAATTTCATAAAAAAAATTATTTTCTATTAAGCTTGCTCTAACATTTTTAATGCTATTGGTTACATTAAACCAAGCTGTGCTAAAGTCGCTTTTATATAGCACAAATTTTTTCAAATAAGCTTAATAAAATTTTTTATTGGTATAGTTGAAATATATTTTCATACCTTTAATTTCTAAAATTGATTTGCTGTCTTTTTTTGATAATAACCAATAGGTTTATTGGGCTCATTAGGGAATTTACATTTTTTTACTTTTTTTTACAATAATTTACGAAAATTTACTCATTGGAATTTTATCTTTTGCATAAATTTGACGTTAAGTACATTTTATTAAAAGACCAAAAAAGCTGCTGTTTTTCATATTTTTCTTGCAATTTAAAAAAAAAATAAACATTTTTTAAATTTTTAGCTATTTTAGTCTAAAAATAAAAAATCGTCAGTTATCGTTAATTTACGTAAATTCACGTAAAATCTCTTTGGCGTAGCAGTACTCTAATTTTTATAATCTTTTTTGAATAAGAAAATTAATTCTAAAATTCAAAATTAAAGATTTTGTAGTATTAATAGTAGTAGTAGTTTAAACTGCAGTTTAGAGGTTATCTAAGCAAAACTCTAAAGAGCTGTAGCAGTCTCTTCTTTTTTCACGACTCTATTAGTAAAAAAGATAAATCTAAGAAGACAATTCTTTACTTGTTCATTCGTTATACAATAGTTATTTCTCCTTAATTCATATCTTCGGCTCCCGGATCTTGAGTTTAGACTGTAGTTGACTCCTTTATTAAATTCAATTTGTTCGTAATTGTTTATCACTTTGTGCATTTGGATTAGGTCACCCCTTAATCTTCTTGTCCTCAGGTTAATTAACTCTAGCTTTGACAAACGTTGTTGATAATCCAAACCACGCAGTTCTGGAAACAACTTTTTTGCTCTTCGTTGAGCTTTCTCAAGCTCATTTATATCCTTTTCCAAATATGGACACCATGCACTGACAGAATACTCCAGGTGCGGTCTAACCATAGAACAATACAATAGTTTGATAGTCTCGCTGCACGGATACTTAAATGCTTTCCTAATTATACCCAACATTCTATTTGCTTTAGCTGTTGCTTTCTTGACTTGTGTGTCCCATTGTAAATCATTCTGTATGTAAATACCCAAATCCCTTTTGTAATTGAATTTTTAATATTATTTAAGAATTCAGATAACTAGGCAAATTGAGGTTTGAGATCAAGATCAAAATAAAAAATGTAACAATTTTTTCTACTAATAGAAAAAAAATAATTTTTTTCTTAAGCAATTACTTGAAATCTTATGTCAAGTCATAAAAATAAAATTATTTTAGTTTGAATGAATAAATGCCATTTATCATTCGGAATGAATGTAAAAGTCTTGAATTTAAATTTCTGAATGAATTATTTAAATTATTGATGTTTTTTGTTAAATAAATTGGAAACAAATCATTTTAATGTTATTTTGATAATGATCTTTTATTTGACATAGCATGTCTAGTAATGTTCAACATTTGTTTTTTAAAAATTTTCAAAATCATTAAATCATTATTTTTTTATTGTAAATCAAATCAATAATTTATCTTAATCTTAAAGATACTTTATTTTTTGTCATTTTTTACATGAGATAATTAATTATAGGTAAACAAGGTAAAACAAAGTATTATCATTATTATTATTATTATTTATTTCAATGAACGCCTTTAAGGCGATGTTAAAAAATTAAAAATTTATGTGTTTATAATTAATTTATTTATGAATGTTGCAGTATATTTTCTTAAGTTTTTAATTAGCTTAAATTTTAATTCATCAAAAAAGGAAAAGTTCAATTTGTATTTTAATTTCACAATACCGAATACTTGAAGCCCATTCTAAATTTAAAGAATTCTATACAAGCCCACTTAATAAAATAAATAATTTTGTTATTACGGCAAGTTACAATAAATTTTATTAATTATTAAAAAAAACGAAAAAATATTTTTTCGAATCGAAAAAAAATCGAAAAAATATTATTTTATTACACTAACCATTTTACAACAAAGCTTTTAATACTTACAATACTTACAATACTTTTTTTTTAAAATTAAAGTTCAAGTCGAAGCTTTTAAATTTTTCTTTTTGAGCCTGGACTTGATTAAATTTAATGGATTCGTTTTGATTCATTTATGCACCTTCTTATTAAATTATTTAAAAAATATCTTCACTTATAATTAATCCTTTTTTCTTCATTAATCATTTTGATTATTTTTGTTTTTGAAAAGTAAAAATATTAAAAAAACTTAAATCTATTTTTTTTAACTAAAGCAAAATGATTTACTAAAATCCAGAGTTGGTCAAAAGTCGGGTCTTGAATTTTACTTAAAAATTTAATTTTACCAAAATTTCCGTAATATTGTAAAAAGATAAAAAAAAGTGGATTTTTGACCAATTTTGTAAAATTTAGAATTTTTATTTAACTACATAACTATAAACATTAATACAATTACGTAATTTTTTACGTAAAATTCTTTTTTATTAATGCTACACTTAAATTTGGTGTTAATACAACTTGAGTGTTAATAAAAGTTACGAATTCCGTTTTTAAAATCATTTATTAAAATAATAAAATTAAATTATTAGACAACTATAACAAGGATACTATTACTTTAATTTATATCCAAGTCGTGATTAGTAATAGTATAGTATTTAAATGAAATAAATTAATAAAACTAAATGTTAATTAAAACAAAGGATTAAAATAATGAATGTTTTAAAACACATAAATATTAATTGGTGATTACTAAAGCATATTAATGTTTTTGGAACAAAGGAGGGTCCTACGCCTTAATATAATATTTATCGTAAAATAAGGTAAAAATGGTAGAAAAATTAAAATTTTTTCTCAAAATTTTGAAAGATAAATTTCAGCAAAAGTTTTGCTAAAATTTATTAGTTTATGCTAGGTTTAATTTTATGCTATTTATTATTATTACTTTGTTACCAAAAAGTCAGTGAACATTAATGGTAAAAGAACACGAACCAAAATTACTTACAACCTTAATAATGTTTTAGAGAATTTTGAAAAAAAAAACAAAGATTTTTATTTAATAATTAAAAATAACTTTTTGATAAAAAAAAAATTTTTTGTAAGTATATTAAATAAAATTGGCAATAAACTAAGAAAAATTGACATCATTAGTTACAAATAAATTTATTAACAATAAACAAAGTATTTTTGAATATAATTAAGTAAAATTGATTTTTTTTCTAACAATCTACTAAGTATTTTTGAAACACAGGTAATATTATCTCAACATTTTGTTACTTTTTTACTCCCTCAGTAATTAAACCAACTTGTCAAATAAAGGATTTAAATAAAATTTAACTTAATAGAGATTTAAGATTTTAAAAATTTTAAAAATTAAAATTTTAATAACCAAATTTCTTTTTTAGGCAAAAGCAAAAAAGACTCGAAGAACGAAGCATCGCGCAATGCACTAAAACAATTTTTCAACTGTGACATCAACAAAATGATCTATGAAGCCAACATGCTCATGATCAATCAACTAAACACTCAACAAATAAAATTTGTACTGCCCAACAATCAATTGGCATAAAATAAAAAAAATTATCAAACATTTTGTGTTTAGCTTTTTGTTTTTTTCTTAATACGTTTTCTTTTTGATATCAATGTGATAGATAAAAATAAATTAAATAAAATTTCTACAGATCACAATGGATTTATGTAAAAATCGCTCTAATTTTTTATACTCTTTCTTTGCTAATTTCTTTTAAAAATAAAAAAAAAATTTGTTTCGAAATAACATGACTTTTATAAAATAATTTTCAAAATTAAAAATTTTTTATCAAGATGCATCCGAGTAGCTCAAGCGAACTGTTAATAAACTCGGACTCCGAGTCAACAATCAAAGGACTTGGAGTGCTGACTGCAGCAGTATTCATAGTTGGTGAAATGTCAGGCACCGGAGTTTTGTCTTTGCCAAAAGCAATGGAGCAGTCGAACTGGGCCGGGCTTGCTCTAGTCCTGGGCTGCTGCGCATTGTCTGGCTATTGTGGAATACGCTTGTCTTCTTGCTGGATGATGATTCTAGAGCAGGAACCGTCACTGAAACACGGAGTCCGCGATCCATTTTCAGTCATTGCTTTCCAGGCTGCCGGAAAGTACGGCCGGATGCTAGTCGAGCTGGCCTCATATGTCCAACTGTTTGGCGTGGCGGTCATATTTCTGCTAATAGCGGCACACAATTTTGCTAGCTTGTTTAGTATGTTTTTTTTTCATTTTTGTGACTGGACCATTGCTATCACTGTTCTGATGTTGCCTGTGGCCATGTTTGGTACTCCCAAGGATTTTTGGCCTATTGCTGTCGGGGCCATGGTCTTTACAGGTCTTGCCTGTATCCTTATTTTTGTTCAATCAATTAGGCAAATAGATGATCCCTTGCCCTCCAACCATCCGGTGACATTCAAGTATTTATGTTTTTGCTCTTTGGTAACTATTATATAGAATAGACCCCCCTGATTTTTTTTTATTATCAAAGCATTTGTTCCAAATTCCATATTTGCTGTGCTTTCTTACACTGAATGCCTTGTTAATAAAAAAAAATTTCACTTTTAACTTTACAAAGATTTAGGTTAATACATCAATTAAGATAAAATTAATAAAATTGATACAGTGCTTTTATTAAAGGTGCAGAATAGTGTTGGGAACCGACTAGGTCGACTTGAAAAAAAAATTTTCTTATAAATTTAATTTTTTTAGCCTAAAAAATTTTTATTTTGATTAGTTAAGAAAATAAATTAAAAAATAATTTTTTAAATTCAAAAAAGTTTTATTGAGAAAAATTTTATTTTAATTCACAATAAAATTATAAAGTTTAAAATTTATAAATCTTCCCAGTCCCATTCTTGAATCACATGACTAATATTTTCGCACAGAAACATTAGGGCCTCAACATTTTCTGGAAATATTCAGACTTGTTTATAAGTCACAAGTCTTAAGTCAAGTCAATGACTTAAAATTTTTTTTTTTTGACAAAATTATAAAGAAATTAAATTAAATTTTTATTTTACATTCATTGAATGAAAAAAAATCTCACGACCATGTTAAGCAATGATAAATGATTGGAAAAAATATTTTTACAGTAGTTGAGAATTAGGTAGAAATTTTTGTGATCTTCCATTAAATTTAATTTTCCTAGAACAATTACTGTACATAAATAGAAATACAGGATAATTTATTTGATTAATTTGTCAAAAAAAAAATAAAAATTTTAAGTCTTTGGCTTGACTTAAAAAAAAAAATAAACTTTAAGTCACTTAATTGAAATGACTTAAAAAAAAAAATTTAAGTCAAGTCATAACTTTGACTTAAATTTTTGTGACTTAGACTTAAAACTGTGACTTAAAAACAAGTCTGGAAATATTCTATTCCTTCTGTCGAAAATTTGATATTTGCACTTAAAAAAAAAATATTTTCGTCGTCGACTTAAAAATTAATCGAGTCAACTCGAGTCGACTAAAAAAGAATTTTGAAAAAAAATTTTGTAATGAAAGTTTGAAATCATCGAATAATTTAAAAATAAACAAAGTCAAATTCAAACAGTCTCAATAATACTAAAAATAAAATATAAAAAATCTTAAGCGATTTATTTATTTTAGTTTTTTCGCAAAGAGATTTCACAGATGTATAAAGATAAAAAATAATAAAAGATTAAAAAAAGTTTATTCAATTCGTTATTGTAGTAAAAAACAACAGTGGTGGTTGGTAAAATAATTTAAAAATGATCTTTTCTTATTAAATATTCGATAATTTATATTTTCGTTACAGAATTTTACTAAATTTTACCAAAAATTGTGTAAGAAATGAACAAAACAAGAAATGCTAATTTTTTTAGATTTTTCATTATGAAATTAATTAAATATTTTGAAAAAGAAGCCAATTTTTATTTTTTAACCAAAATCTTTTTTATACTTTTTGGCGCAAATTGAAGTTCATGATCAAATGTAATTTTCAAATCAAAATTTTTAGTTTTTGATTTAAATTAAAAGGTATTTTTTATAAATTTTTTAATAATAATTGACTTAACTTTATTAAACATGATTTGTTTAATTTAATTAGATAGAAAATGATATGAATTTTTTTCTGAAGTATAAATAAAATCTAAATCAATATTTTGAAATTTTAAATTACAAAGTTTAACTTTTTTTGGCCGTAATAAATTTTGATTAATATTAAAATAACATTTAAAGCCATAATTTTGATACCTTAATATGAATTTAAATAGGTCTTTAAAGTTTTCAATAAAAGATTTTAAAAGAATCAATATTAGATTTTTAAGAAAAAAAAATGTTTTCCTTAAAATTAAAATAATAAAAATCCAATGTTTAATTTAAAAATAATCTTTTCTTATTAAATATTCGATAATTTATATTTTCGTTACAGAATTTTACTAAATTTTACCAAAAATTGTGTAAGAAATGAACAAAACAAGAAATGCTAATTTTTTTAGATTTTTCATTATGAAATTAATTAAATATTTTGAAAAAGAAGCCAATTTTTATTTTTTAACCAAAATCTTTTTTATACTTTTTGGCGCAAATTGAAGTTCATGATCAAATGTAATTTTCAAATCAAAATTTTTAGTTTTTGATTTAAATTAAAAGGTATTTTTTATAAATTTTTTAATAATAATTGACTTAACTTTATTAAACATGATTTGTTTAATTTAATTAGATAGAAAATGATATGAATTTTTTTCTGAAGTATAAATAAAATCTAAATCAATATTTTGAAATTTTAAATTACAAAGTTTAACTTTTTTTCGCCGTAATAAATTTTGATTAATATTAAAATAACATTTAAAGCCATAATTTTGATACCTTAATATGAATTTAAATAGGTCTTTAAAGTTTTCAATAAAAGATTTTAAAAGAATCAATATTAGATTTTTAAGAAAAAAAAATGTTTTCCTTAAAATTAAAATAATAAAAATCCAATGTTTAATTTAAAAATAATAAAAAAAAAGCTAATTTCATCATTTTTATTAAGATTTTAATCAATTAAATTTTGGTTATTTGATCACGATCATGAACTTCAGGTTGCCACTTTTTGGCCGTAAGCGGCCAAAAAGTGTATTTCGGCCAAAAAGTGTAGTGTATTAAAAGTCGTATTTCTAGTACGATTTTACTTAAAGTTACCTGTTTTAATGTAAGCCTCCGTAATTTTTCGTAAAATTACAAATCCTTGCCGACCAATATTCACATAAGATAACGTAAACTTAATTAATTTAATGTAAAATTACGTAATTTAGCCCATTCTGCAACAATTATGAAAGCACTGTTCATATCTAAATAGAAAAATACTAATGGGAAATTTTTTTATTAGACCTTTTGGAATAAATTACAACTAACAAAATTACAAAAAACAAAAAAGTTACTCTTCAAATTAATTTTCATTAACGATCATAATTTTAATTTTTATAAGATTTTTTGAAAATTTAAATATTTTGTCAATTAATTTACTTTGGAAAAATACCAAGGATTATTATTATGAAAATAAAATTCATTATTCAAATCAAAATTTCGATTTTGATTTAAAATAACAAGATTTTTCAGCAAAGTAAAATTTTTGATCAAATTTCAAGCGCTCAATCTTGCTCAAACATTTTTAAATGCGCAATTAAATTTCATTTCATTTTTAGAAATTACAATCCTTTTTCAAAAGTTTAAAAATAAAGCTTTGAAATTTTAAAAAAATTAAAAATCTGCGATGAAAATTTTGAGCAAGATTGAGCGCTTGAAATTTGATCAAAAATTTTACTTTGCTAAAAAAGATACTTTTTGACCCCATCTAATAAACATTTATATATATGTTTTCAAATATGCAGGTTAATATTTTAAAGACAGATTTTGGAAATTTTGATTATGCTGTAGCTTTGCGAACCTTACTGAATTTTACAAATTAGAAAAAAAGCATCAGATTATTTTAAAAATCATAAAATGTACAGTCAATAAAACACGTTAAGATATTCATGTTTTCTTTCAAATAATCTTCTTTTAAAATTAAACAAAAAAATCAAATTTTTAAAATCAACTTTAAATTTACCCTGAATAAGTTGAGAAGATTTAAAATTAGAGTTTAATTAATATAGTAAATTAGAGAAAAATTAAAAATATTAAAAATCTAAATTCCAAGATTATTAAGTAGTTTTTTTTTTTTGATTTTTTTGGTTTTTTTCAGCATTAACTTAATATTTGGTAGAAATTTCAAATTTTTTCTAGGAATTTTCAACTAAAAATTAAATTAATTTTGGTAAATACAGAAATCAAAGAACTCTTGTAAATTCATTTAAATTTCAAAATCATTATTTTTAAGACAGATTAATTTTTTCATATGAATAAAATATTTTTCGCAAACACATTTTCTGTATATTAGAATACATTTAAACAAAAAAAAGGGTTCCGAGAAAAAAAAAATTAAAATTTTTATATTTTTTATTTTTTCAAAATTAAGCTCATTTTTTGTCTCATTCGGAACAATATTGTTCTGTTTTGGAGGCGCCGTGATGTTTCCAACCATTCAAATCGACATGATTAATCCATCCAAATTTTACAAGTCAGTGATTTTAGCCTATTTTGTAATGTTGATGTTTTACCTACCAGTTGGAATAGGCGGCTTGGTTGTGTTTGCCGGACTAACAGAAGACAACATCATTGACAACTTGGACAATAATTGGATTAAAACATCTATTTTGGTTCTGATAACTGGGCATTTGTTGACTGCTTTCACCATTATTTTGAACCCGGTTTTTCAAGGAGTAGAAAAATCCTTTAATGCTCCGAGTGAATTCGGACCCAAAAGAATTTTTTACAGAAGCATTGTCTTAGTGTGCGTTTTGTTCGTAGCACAGTCAATTCCTAATTTTGGACCAATTTTGTCTTTTATCGGAGGATCAACTGTATCTCTAACATCATTTATTTTACCATGCATATTTTACTTTTTGCTCTGCAGAAGCTCAACTTATTCAAGGTAAATTTCAAGTAAAATTTAAAAAAAAAAATTTTAATTTCATTCATCTGTTAAGGGTTATTAATAAACTTGAATTAGGAGTTCTATTTACATGCGTGGTTATTAGTTTGTGCGGAGGAATTATATCAACTTATTCTTCGATTGATGCACTTGTTAGTCCTACAACGTTTGTTCCGCCTTGTTACTTGAATAGAACTCAGTAGCCAATTTTTTTCAATGCATAATTAATTAATTTAAATTTTTTTAACAAGAGTATTCAATTTTTTATTAATTTTTTTAGACTAAATAAAAAATGTTCTTTCTTAAAATTTTATTTCATTAATATACGACAATCTTTATAAAATGTTAAATCATTTAGTAAAATGTGATTATTACGTTTATTTTCACGTAAGATACGTGAATATCCGATATTCACATTTTTTTAGGGGCCCTAAAAAAATGTTTTTTTCTTTTAAGTTTGAGTGGCAGATAAAACATGACTACAAATTATTTTCTTAGTAAAAGTTGTTGAAAATTGAAATTTCTGATTGAATCACTAAAAATAAATAAAAAAAAATAAATATTTTAGTTCTGGATTCCAGAACTAAAATATTTTTTTTTTTTTTCTAACAAATCCTAAATTCTCAACTTTTTTTTTGCTTTAGTTTAAATAAAAATTTATTGAGATAAAAAATTTATTTTCTAGAAATCAAAATATTGAATTAAATGATTGTGAGAAAGAATTTTTAAGTGCATGTGATGGCATTGAATATGAAGATCAGAATTTTTTTCTATTACGATAGAAATTTAAATTTTTAAGATGAATTTTGAAAATAAATGATAATTTCAATATATGTTAACTTTGGTAAAAATTAATTTTTTGCTAAAAGCTGAAACCAAATAGGAAAAAAGAACATCACTTGGAATACAATACAATAAGCTGATTTTGTGAATTTCAAATACAAATTGAACAAAATTTCTTCATTTTTTGATTTATTAAAATTAAATTTATAGAAAAATACAAGAAAAAGTACATGGCGCATCATATTTTGTTGCACCTTTTTTACCCAAAATAAAATTTTAATTTTCTTTTTTTTTGTAAATCAAATCAATAATCTACTTAAATCTTATTGATTCTTTATTTGTTGTCTTTTATTACATTATAAAAATTATATTTGGGTCTAAAAGGTGCAACAAAATATGATGCGCCATGTTGCAGTATTTTTTCTGATATTTTTTATTAATTTGAATTTTAATTTATTAAAAAATGAAGAATTTTTGTTCAATTTGTATATGAAATTCACATTAAACAAAAAGCCTTTTTTTCTTTTTAGAATTGAGCAAAATCTGTGATCGACCTATTTTTGATACTTCTTTTTCATTTTGCTTAATATATTTAAAAATTTTGAATAATTCATATTTTGAATATTAAAAAATGTTCCAATTTTTTCATTTTAAAAATAAAATTGAAAATATTTTTATTTTCTTTAAACACTGGTAACACTCTTTATCCACTACCGATAGGTATTTATTTCTTTTTTTTCTTGTTCAAGAGATTGTTTTACGTACCCAAGTTACTTAAAATTTAATATTTATATCTTTATTTCACCTAAAATCGGCTTTTACATGAAACCATATAAAAAAGTAAAACGATAAATTACGTTAAAAAAGATAAATTTATTGTATCATAGCAGCATTGAAGCAAAAATTTATTTTAGAAAGTAGCAAAATAATTATATCAATAGGAAATAAAATAAAAAAACTAAAAAAAATTAATTTTTTGATTATAAATGTTCACATATTACTTAAAAATAAAACAATTGAATGTTTTATTTAGGATTTTTAAAAGTCTAGACTTGACTTCATGGTTTTGGCTTAGGACCAAATCTGCTTGTTACATTTTATATTAATGCATGTTAAAATCTATTAAATTATTCGGGGATGATCTTGGCAGAGGCTTTTTTGGATTTACTTTTATTTTAGTTACTTTCACTTAAACAAAGCCACCAAAGTAGCTACCTCGAACGGAAAAAATTCATGTTGCCGTGATCATGATAGATGAATGATCTTTTTGCCATTCCAAGTAAATATTATGGCAGTCCAGTTCAGCGCTTTGGTAAGACCTGAAGAGTAAGAAGACATTTTGATGCAATTTTATTGTTTAAAAAACAGATCTAAAAAAACACAACAAACTTAAGGAAGCTGGAATTATTTCAAAAAAAAGCTGATATTTCTGGTAAAGGGGTGATTGAGAATTTGTTGTGGTTGGTTTTAAGTCATTAGAAGATGATGATGAAATTGTTGTTTTAATGACAATGGAAGATGATGATGAAATTGTTGTTGCTGACGATTGAGGACAATTAATATTATTATTCTCATCAATTAGGCATATAGTATTGTTTATTATAACTAAAATTAAAAAAAAATTAAATTTAAAATTAGCAAGACCGGAACGATCTTTTTAAATTCTGATAATTAAAATAAAAATCTACACTATTGTGAAAAAAATAGGCTAAAAAATTAAGAGTGAATAAAAATAATTAGAATATAACAGAAATCAGATATAGATAGTCTTAATTAATTTCACTATTTCTCTTTATTTTTTTATTAAAACATTTTATTTTTAAGACTCTATTTGTTTAAGTTTTATTTCATTTTTTTAATTTTTTCCATTCTTTTAATTAGTAAATTTTAAAAAATTTTTTAAAATCATAAGCATGATATAATAATCTCTAAAGGAAAAAAATTCAGAAAAAAATGGATCTAATAGTAAAATTATAATCATATGTCAAAATTAAATTATTTTTAATTTTAAAATTTAAAATGTAAAATCATCATTTTTTTGCTGGGATTTTTGGAGTAATATTTTTTTGTGGAAAAAAATTAAGTAGAGACATAAACTTTCGTGTTTTTTTTTATTGTATTATCTTTGTAAATAAGATTAAAACTTAGAAACTAAAGAGTTAAATAAAATCTCATAACTTTACATTTTTTTACTTTGTTTAACGAAAATTTGCCAAATTTTACCTGTTAGAAAAATGAAATTTTACGAAAATTTACTTAAAATTAATTTTTTGAAAATTTTAGTTATAAAAGTGAGAAAATTCAAATTTTCAAAAAAATCGTCTAAAATTTTGAATTTTCGATTTTTTGTTGGCCGTTTTACATTTTACGGTAATTTTGGGATTTTCGTAAAATTACGTAAATTTACGTAAAATACAAGTGTCGTAGCGCTACTGTTTATCAAAGATAATAAATTTAATTTATTAAAGCTATCTAATTATGATTTCAAACTTAAATTAATGCCGAAAAGAATGTGCTAGAGTTTAGATTTTGACCTTGCGTGAAAGCTGGTAAAATTGTATGCTAGAAACTGGTGGGGGGTATATGGAATTGTAATTATGGCGGAGATAAGTATGGGTCCGTGGTTAATTTAAAAACTGAAGGTCCATGTTTTAGCAATAACCCTTGAAGTTCATAATCATGATCTAATGATTAAAACTTAGTTATTATTATTATTATTATTATTTTGATTTTAATTCTTATTAAAAAAAATCTTTTTTTCTTTCTAATTAATCTTTAATAAATTCTTCTAAAATCTCTATTTGAAAGCTTTAAAGATAAATTTATAATCCACCTATTAATTAAAAAATTTGATAAAAAATACTTTTTTATTTAAATCAAAAATTTTAAATTTGATTTGAAATTTTCATTCGTCACTGAATTTTTCCTCAATTGTAAAATCGATATTTAATTGTTTTGTAAATTTTTCTACCCTTTTTTATAAATTATGTTATATAAAAGTTTTCTAAGGGAATTAAACTTTTATTTTTAATTTCCAATTCACTTGAACGGCGAAGTGCCAATCTCATAGAGAGCCAAGTGAACGCATTTATTGATCAATTTAGAAGTTAAAATAAATAAAAATAAAAGTTAACTGATAAAATTAATAATTAAAGTTTTTAAATTTCAAATCAAAATTTCCAAAAAATTTTATAAATTTCATATAAAAGAAATTGACATTGTTCTTGACTCGTGCCTCAAACGTTGTTGGGGTATGTTCAAGTTCGTTTCGGATTACGTTATTAATATATTTCGAGTAAAAAAAGGCAAATGTCCTTTCACCATAGTCATTGAATTTACCTTTTGATGGAACAGCGAGTTGTTTGTCATTCCGTAGTTTATAAGGACGCATTAGTTGGTAGTTGTATATGAGTTTCGATTTTAGCTCATCAGGGGCATTTGAATTTACCTTGATTGAGTATATAAAGTTCGAGAGCCTAATTATTAGGCGATGAATAAAACAGTTTATGTTTAGTTTTTCAAGATTGCTGTTGAAATGATTGAAGTCTTGGTTATCATTTATCATAGGATTGATATTGAAAAGCTTGTATAAACACAGATAATATGCATCTGCAATTTTCTGAATTGTTTTCTTTGGAAAATAAATTAATAAGGTCATACAGTAGTCGAAGTGTGGTAAGATAAAGGTTTTAAAAAATTGAATCTTGACTGAAAATGAAAGGTGAAACAAATCTTTGATCGAAAAAAGCTGTCTATTAATTTTACTTCTAAGATCATTCGTATGTTTTAAAAAATTTAGTTTATTATCAATTTTTATTCCAAGGAGCTTGAATGAGTCAACTACTTCGACAGAAGTATTCCCTATAAGAATATTCTTTGGGAGATTGATATTCCTCTTCTTTGTTATAAACATGATCTTAGTTTTTGACCAATTAATATCAATTCGATTAAAGTCACACCACTCGATTAAACGCTTAACAGAATGGTCAAATTTTTTTAGTAAAAAGTTTAGATCAGTTGCTATTAACGACAGTGTGGTATCATCAGCAAATAACTTCGTTTCAAAATTAACCAGGTAGAAAACAATATCGTTGATGAAGATTAGGAAAAGAAGTGGTCCAAGTACACTTCCTTGTGGAACTCCTAGTTTATTTTGTATTAATGTTGAAATACTAGACTTGAATTTTACCATTTGTTTGCGATTAGAAAAATAATCGGAGATAAGCTTGATTGCATTCATATCAAATCCATACTTTTCCAATTTCTTAAGGAGAATTCTCGAGTCCACGGTGTCAAATGCTTTTTTGAAGTCGATGAAAAGAAAAAGAGCTATTAATCTCTCAGTAAGAACGCTAAACATTTGTGAAATTACAGCATGAAGTGCTGTTTCACAACTACGACCATTTCTAAATCCATGTTGATTGTCAGTTATTAAATTGTTTTTCATAAAATAATTGTATATTTGCTTGTATATTAATTTTTCGAAGATTTTAGCAACCGGAGATAAGACTGAAATTCCTCGATAGTTGTTAATATCATCAATGGATCCCTTATTTTTAAAAAGAGGTGAAACTACTGCTATTTTAAAGTCATCAGGGACTTTACTATTGGCTATACACTTATTAAAAATATTGCTTAATAGTTTTGAGATAAACGGAGAAATAGATTTTAAAATTTGTGAGGGGATACCATCATAACCAGCCCCACTTGATTCTGATAGTTTATCAATTTCTTGAACTACTTCGGTTTCACTTATCGAAACAAATTTGAACATTGATGCCTTTATTTGACCATTTGCACTGATTTCATCGAAGAAATTATCACAGAATTTTTCAGAGTCTTTGAATTCAATTTCTGAATCTGAACTTATTGACGTAAAAAATAAATTGAACATTTCGGAAATAGCTGAATCAGTGACCGCTATGTTACCATTGAAACAAAGTTCAGTCGGTGAATTAGATCTATGTGTTTTATCTGATTTTATTTTAATTTGAGTAGAATAAAATTCCCAAAATTTTTTTGAATTTTTGAAATCGAACATTGTCTTTGTTTTGAAGTAATTGATTATTTTTAACTCATATTGCCTAAAAAACTCTTTTTTCCAGTAATAAAAAAGAGCATATTTTAAGCCATTTAACTTATCGATGACATAAGTTTTGTAAGCTGAGTCACGACAATGTCTTATATACAATAGTTCGTCATCATACCAAGGAAACATGTCATTGTTTTTAAGTTTTATCTCCCTAATTGGTGCTATAGTATCGAGAATGGTATGAATTGCAGTTTTAAATGTAGCCCATTGATTATCAACAGAAGGTATTAAATCAATAAAGTTGAAATCGATTTTTGCTATTTCCTCTATTATGAGGTTGATATTTTTAGCAGAAAGATTTCGACCCCAAATAGAGATAGGTTCACTTTTAATTGGACAAATGCTTAATTTTGCGGCTATAAATGAGTGATCACTAAATGGGCATTCGATTGTAAGAGTATCTTTAATAAAATCACCATTATGTAATATTACGTCTAGTTGTGAGCTTTTTGATTTGAATTCTGATTTATTTTTAAAGAATCTTGTTTTTGTTCTAGTTGGATCAACAATGAAATTTATTAAAGAATGATTTGATAAGAATTCATTAAAATGATTATTCGACGAGCATTCCATATTTAGATCACCAATGACAAATAATGGAATATTTGAGTCGAGCGAGAAGATCAAATTGTCTAGTTGTTCGAGATATTGATCACTTTTGGTGTTAGGCGGCTTATAGCTTAATATTAGATTTAGTAGTCGACCTCGGATGTTAACTTGTTAATTTATTTCTTTTTTTTCTTGTTCAAGAGATTGTTTTACGTACCCAAGTTACTTAAAATTTAATATTTATATCTTTATTTCACCTAAAATCGGCTTTTACATGAAACCATATAAAAAAGTAAAACGATAAATTACGTTAAAAAAGATAAATTTATTGTATCATAGCAGCATTGAAGCAAAAATTTATTTTAGAAAGTAGCAAAATAATTATATCAATAGGAAATAAAATAAAAAAACTAAAAAAAATTAATTTTTTGATTATAAATGTTCACATATTACTTAAAAATAAAACAATTGAATGTTTTATTTAGGATTTTTAAAAGTCTAGACTTGACTTCATGGTTTTGGCTTAGGACCAAATCTGCTTGTTACATTTTATATTAATGCATGTTAAAATCTATTAAATTATTCGGGGATGATCTTGGCAGAGGCTTTTTTGGATTTACTTTTATTTTAGTTACTTTCACTTAAACAAAGCCACCAAAGTAGCTACCTCGAACGGAAAAAATTCATGTTGCCGTGATCATGATAGATGAATGATCTTTTTGCCATTCCAAGTAAATATTATGGCAGTCCAGTTCAGCGCTTTGGTAAGACCTGAAGAGTAAGAAGACATTTTGATGCAATTTTATTGTTTAAAAAACAGATCTAAAAAAACACAACAAACTTAAGGAAGCTGGAATTATTTCAAAAAAAAGCTGATATTTCTGGTAAAGGGGTGATTGAGAATTTGTTGTGGTTGGTTTTAAGTCATTAGAAGATGATGATGAAATTGTTGTTTTAATGACAATGGAAGATGATGATGAAATTGTTGTTGCTGACGATTGAGGACAATTAATATTATTATTCTCATCAATTAGGCATATAGTATTGTTTATTATAACTAAAATTAAAAAAAAATTAAATTTAAAATTAGCAAGACCGGAACGATCTTTTTAAATTCTGATAATTAAAATAAAAATCTACACTATTGTGAAAAAAATAGGCTAAAAAATTAAGAGTGAATAAAAATAATTAGAATATAACAGAAATCAGATATAGATAGTCTTAATTAATTTCACTATTTCTCTTTATTTTTTTATTAAAACATTTTATTTTTAAGACTCTATTTGTTTAAGTTTTATTTCATTTTTTTAATTTTTTCCATTCTTTTAATTAGTAAATTTTAAAAAATTTTTTAAAATCATAAGCATGATATAATAATCTCTAAAGGAAAAAAATTCAGAAAAAAATGGATCTAATAGTAAAATTATAATCATATGTCAAAATTAAATTATTTTTAATTTTAAAATTTAAAATGTAAAATCATCATTTTTTTGCTGGGATTTTTGGAGTAATATTTTTTTGTGGAAAAAAATTAAGTAGAGACATAAACTTTCGTGTTTTTTTTTATTGTATTATCTTTGTAAATAAGATTAAAACTTAGAAACTAAAGAGTTAAATAAAATCTCATAACTTTACATTTTTTTACTTTGTTTAACGAAAATTTGCCAAATTTTACCTGTTAGAAAAATGAAATTTTACGAAAATTTACTTAAAATTAATTTTTTGAAAATTTTAGTTATAAAAGTGAGAAAATTCAAATTTTCAAAAAAATCGTCTAAAATTTTGAATTTTCGATTTTTTGTTGGCCGTTTTACATTTTACGGTAATTTTGGGATTTTCGTAAAATTACGTAAATTTACGTAAAATACAAGTGTCGTAGCGCTACTGTTTATCAAAGATAATAAATTTAATTTATTAAAGCTATCTAATTATGATTTCAAACTTAAATTAATGCCGAAAAGAATGTGCTAGAGTTTAGATTTTGACCTTGCGTGAAAGCTGGTAAAATTGTATGCTAGAAACTGGTGGGGGGTATATGGAATTGTAATTATGGCGGAGATAAGTATGGGTCCGTGGTTAATTTAAAAACTGAAGGTCCATGTTTTAGCAATAACCCTTGAAGTTCATAATCATGATCTAATGATTAAAACTTAGTTATTATTATTATTATTATTATTTTGATTTTAATTCTTATTAAAAAAAATCTTTTTTTCTTTCTAATTAATCTTTAATAAATTCTTCTAAAATCTCTATTTGAAAGCTTTAAAGATAAATTTATAATCCACCTATTAATTAAAAAATTTGATAAAAAATAATTTTTTATTTAAATCAAAAATTTTAAATTTGATTTGAAATTTTCATTCGTCACTGAATTTTTCCTCAATTGTAAAATCGATATTTAATTGTTTTGTAAATTTTTCTACCCTTTTTTATAAATTATGTTATATAAAAGTTTTCTAAGGGAATTAAACTTTTATTTAATAAAATAAAACAAAAATGACGATTGTCCATTTAGACAAAAGTTTAAATTTTAATCAAATTTTACCAGAATTGATTTTGGTGAACAAAAAATTCAACTAATTCATGAAAATTGAAATCAAAAACAAATAGACATTCAGCTGTTGGGGGCGGGCAACCTGCTGCACATCAAAATCTACCAAACCAGGAATTAATTCAAATATCCTCCCCTAACACTAACCATACCTGCACATGGCAAGATAAACATAGTTTCATATTTCTAAATCCCACCTCACTTGTTAATAAATGGGCTGATTTCAATTCTCTAATTATTAACCTTAAATTCCCACACGTAATTGGTGTAGCTGAAACATGGTTCAATGGTTACTCCATCACCGACTTGCCGGGTTACACTAAGTATCTTAGAAACAGGGAAATTGCCAGAGGAGGAGGTGTCGCTCTGTACATCAGAAATGACATTTCATCTTTTGAAATAAAATTAAATCACAATGATAGCGAGCAAGTTTGGTGTCAACTAACCTTAAAAAGCTACAAATTACTAATTGGTTGCGTTTATCGCCCTCCACATGCGGATTACATCAATAGCACTAGCATTAACAATACCATTATCCATGCCAAAAAATTAGTTGACACAAAAAAACAAAATGGTCTAGTTGTCCTCGGTGACTTCAATTTTTCGGACATTTTATGGTCGAACCTCGGTGGCACTTGCAAAGGTAAAGGAAGGAACTCAAGCATTGCCTTCCTAGACACTCTATCTGATAACTACCTTTACCAACTTACACTTCTTCCGACTTTTGGTGCAAACACTCTGGATCTTGTACTCTGCGATGACTCAACTAGAATTTTCCAAGTCAACATAGGACCTCATCTCAGCTGTTCCAGCAAAAACATTCTGCATAACACATTAAATTTCGACTACCACTTAAACACACACCTACCGGCTCCAGAATATGAAGCCAAAAGAATCTACTCAAAAGGTAACTATATGGATATGATCACAGAGCTAAACCTTACTGACTGGTACACCCTATTCGAAAACTTGACCACCGAAGAAGCCTACGAGGCCTTCCTTCAAAAATACAATAAACTGGTTGAAAAGCATATCCCAGTTATTCACGTCTCTAAATCATTCAGATTTAAAAAGGCTATTCCTAAGTGGTCAAATCCGCAAATCAAGAAGATAACAAAGGAAAAATTTAAGCTTTTTTCCAAACTTAGGGCGGCGTCTAAGAGTGCAGCTATTATTCTGAGATCCGCCTACAAAAAAAAATGCTATGAAGTTAAAAAATTAGTAGCAGAGACAGTGTTAAGTTATGAAAAGAAAATCGCTAGACAATGTAAATCCAACCCAAAGCTTCTATACTCGTATATTAGTGACCAAAAGAAATGCAAGGACAAGATTAGATATCTTGTGGACCGGAAAGGAAAACAGCTGATTAATGAAGAAGATATTGCAAACTGTCTTAACGAAGCCTTCTACAACTCTTTCAACATTGTAACTGTAAGTAAACAACCACAACTATCATCAAGAACACAAATTATTTTTGACATGAACCCATATGATGTTTTCAGCTGTCACAAAATAGGCAAATTACTCTCTGAACTGGATACTCATAAATCAATCGGATCCGATCTGGTTCATCCTAAAGTTTTAAAAGAATGCAGTGTTCCCCTGGGCCCAGTCCTGTCATTTCTTTTCATTAAATCTTTCGATGAAGGTGTTGTCCCAGCCATATGGAAGAAAGCCAACGTGACGCCAATATTCAAGAAAGGCGTGAAAAGTGATCCCAGCAACTACCGTTCTATTTCCCTAACCTCTACAATAGGCAAAATCATGGAGAAGCTAATCCGAAATGAAATGATGGCTCACTTGGAAGCAAATAAACTGCTCACAAATGAGCAACATGGCTTTGTCTTTGGTAAGTCATGCACCACCAATCTTTTGGAAAGTCTAGACTTGATCACTGAAGCCCTAAACCGAGGTTTTCAAGCTTTAGTTGTGTTCCTTGACTTTGCCAAGGCTTTCGACAGTGTGGTACACGACTTACTGCTGACCAAACTTGAATGCTATGGCTTTTCAGGTAAAATTCTTAATTGGCTCAAAGATTTTCTAACAAATAGAACGCAAAGAGTAACTGTTGGTAAATCTAGCTCAAAATGGCTAAAGGTCCTTAGTGGTGTGCCTCAAGGATCGGTCCTTGGACCGTTGCTATTTATCATTTTCATAAATGACATGCCTGAATCAGTACGAAATACATGTAAACTTTTTGCTGACGACAGTAAACTTATCTCCACAATACGTAATTCGCTTGACCTGAAACTTGCTCAAGAAGATATTGACAATATAGTTAACTGGGCTGACACTTGGAATATGAAGTTTAACCAAGAGAAATGTAAAATTATGCGATTTGGATCAAAAGGCACCCTTCAAATACCTTTCACCATGAAAATAGATGCTTCACACAGTCATGTATTAGAACAGACGTCTGTGGAAAGAGATTTAGGTATCATGATAAATAATAAGCTTAAATGGACTGAGCAGATAGACAAGGCAATCCAGATGGCTAATGGAGTCTTTGCTCAACTCAAAAATGCCTTTAAATTTTGGACAACGGACAACTTTAGAAGACTCTTCACTGCGTTTGTAAGACCACATCTTGAATACTGTACAGCAGCCTGGAATCCTTTGCAAAAGAAAGACATTAAAAGGCTGGAAAAGGTCCAACGTAGAGCTACCAAACTAGTGCCTGGTCTCAGAAATCTCAATTATTTCTCAAAATTAGCAAAAATTGGTATCCTTACGCTTGAAAGTAGAAGGAAAAGAGGTGATGCAATCCAATTATTCAAAATTGTCAGTAAACAGAGCAGTGTTCACCTGCAGGCCTTCGCAGATTCAAGCCAAACTCCTAAAATCAATCACTCATCAATGAATCTACGTAAAAAACCAAGACTCAGGAAGCAACTTTGCTTGTCAAAACCTAGAGAAAACTTCTTCACGAACAGAGTAGCTTCGTTATGGAACGAGCTACCGGACACTGTAGTTTCTGCAAAATCAACAAATGCATTCAAAGACAAGTTTGTTACTTGAATAGAACTCAGTAGCCAATTTTTTTCAATGCATAATTAATTAATTTAAATTTTTTTAACAAGAGTATTCAATTTTTTATTAATTTTTTTAGACTAAATAAAAAATGTTCTTTCTTAAAATTTTATTTCATTAATATACGACAATCTTTATAAAATGTTAAATCATTTAGTAAAATGTGATTATTACGTTTATTTTCACGTAAGATACGTGAATATCCGATATTCACATTTTTTTAGGGGCCCTAAAAAAATGTTTTTTTCTTTTAAGTTTGAGTGGCAGATAAAACATGACTACAAATTATTTTCTTAGTAAAAGTTGTTGAAAATTGAAATTTCTGATTGAATCACTAAAAATAAATAAAAAAAAATAAATATTTTAGTTCTGGATTCCAGAACTAAAATATTTTTTTTTTTTTTCTAACAAATCCTAAATTCTCAACTTTTTTTTTGCTTTAGTTTAAATAAAAATTTATTGAGATAAAAAATTTATTTTCTAGAAATCAAAATATTGAATTAAATGATTGTGAGAAAGAATTTTTAAGTGCATGTGATGGCATTGAATATGAAGATCAGAATTTTTTTCTATTACGATAGAAATTTAAATTTTTAAGATGAATTTTAAAAATAAATGATAATTTCAATATATGTTAACTTTGGTAAAAATTAATTTTTTGCTAAAAGCTGAAACCAAATAGGAAAAAAGAACATCACTTGGAATACAATACAATAAGCTGATTTTGTGAATTTCAAATACAAATTGAACAAAATTTCTTCATTTTTTGATTTATTAAAATTAAATTTATAGAAAAATACAAGAAAAAGTACATGGCGCATCATATTTTGTTGCACCTTTTTTACCCAAAATAAAATTTTAATTTTCTTTTTTTTTGTAAATCAAATCAATAATCTACTTAAATCTTATTGATTCTTTATTTGTTGTCTTTTATTACATTATAAAAATTATATTTGGGTCTAAAAGGTGCAACAAAATATGATGCGCCATGTTGCAGTATTTTTTCTGATATTTTTTATTAATTTGAATTTTAATTTATTAAAAAATGAAGAATTTTTGTTCAATTTGTATATGAAATTCACATTAAACAAAAAGCCTTTTTTTCTTTTTAGAATTGAGCAAAATCTGTGATCGACCTATTTTTGATACTTCTTTTTCATTTTGCTTAATATATTTAAAAATTTTGAATAATTCATATTTTGAATATTAAAAAATGTTCCAATTTTTTCATTTTAAAAATAAAATTGAAAATATTTTTATTTTCTTTAAACACTGGTAACACTCTTTATCCACTACCGATAGGTATTTATTTCTTTTTTTTCTTGTTCAAGAGATTGTTTTACGTACCCAAGTTACTTAAAATTTAATATTTATATCTTTATTTCACCTAAAATCGGCTTTTACATGAAACCATATAAAAAAGTAAAACGATAAATTACGTTAAAAAAGATAAATTTATTGTATCATAGCAGCATTGAAGCAAAAATTTATTTTAGAAAGTAGCAAAATAATTATATCAATAGGAAATAAAATAAAAAAACTAAAAAAAATTAATTTTTTGATTATAAATGTTCACATATTACTTAAAAATAAAACAATTGAATGTTTTATTTAGGATTTTTAAAAGTCTAGACTTGACTTCATGGTTTTGGCTTAGGACCAAATCTGCTTGTTACATTTTATATTAATGCATGTTAAAATCTATTAAATTATTCGGGGATGATCTTGGCAGAGGCTTTTTTGGATTTACTTTTATTTTAGTTACTTTCACTTAAACAAAGCCACCAAAGTAGCTACCTCGAACGGAAAAAATTCATGTTGCCGTGATCATGATAGATGAATGATCTTTTTGCCATTCCAAGTAAATATTATGGCAGTCCAGTTCAGCGCTTTGGTAAGACCTGAAGAGTAAGAAGACATTTTGATGCAATTTTATTGTTTAAAAAACAGATCTAAAAAAACACAACAAACTTAAGGAAGCTGGAATTATTTCAAAAAAAAGCTGATATTTCTGGTAAAGGGGTGATTGAGAATTTGTTGTGGTTGGTTTTAAGTCATTAGAAGATGATGATGAAATTGTTGTTTTAATGACAATGGAAGATGATGATGAAATTGTTGTTGCTGACGATTGAGGACAATTAATATTATTATTCTCATCAATTAGGCATATAGTATTGTTTATTATAACTAAAATTAAAAAAAAATTAAATTTAAAATTAGCAAGACCGGAACGATCTTTTTAAATTCTGATAATTAAAATAAAAATCTACACTATTGTGAAAAAAATAGGCTAAAAAATTAAGAGTGAATAAAAATAATTAGAATATAACAGAAATCAGATATAGATAGTCTTAATTAATTTCACTATTTCTCTTTATTTTTTTATTAAAACATTTTATTTTTAAGACTCTATTTGTTTAAGTTTTATTTCATTTTTTTAATTTTTTCCATTCTTTTAATTAGTAAATTTTAAAAAATTTTTTAAAATCATAAGCATGATATAATAATCTCTAAAGGAAAAAAATTCAGAAAAAAATGGATCTAATAGTAAAATTATAATCATATGTCAAAATTAAATTATTTTTAATTTTAAAATTTAAAATGTAAAATCATCATTTTTTTGCTGGGATTTTTGGAGTAATATTTTTTTGTGGAAAAAAATTAAGTAGAGACATAAACTTTCGTGTTTTTTTTTATTGTATTATCTTTGTAAATAAGATTAAAACTTAGAAACTAAAGAGTTAAATAAAATCTCATAACTTTACATTTTTTTACTTTGTTTAACGAAAATTTGCCAAATTTTACCTGTTAGAAAAATGAAATTTTACGAAAATTTACTTAAAATTAATTTTTTGAAAATTTTAGTTATAAAAGTGAGAAAATTCAAATTTTCAAAAAAATCGTCTAAAATTTTGAATTTTCGATTTTTTGTTGGCCGTTTTACATTTTACGGTAATTTTGGGATTTTCGTAAAATTACGTAAATTTACGTAAAATACAAGTGTCGTAGCGCTACTGTTTATCAAAGATAATAAATTTAATTTATTAAAGCTATCTAATTATGATTTCAAACTTAAATTAATGCCGAAAAGAATGTGCTAGAGTTTAGATTTTGACCTTGCGTGAAAGCTGGTAAAATTGTATGCTAGAAACTGGTGGGGGGTATATGGAATTGTAATTATGGCGGAGATAAGTATGGGTCCGTGGTTAATTTAAAAACTGAAGGTCCATGTTTTAGCAATAACCCTTGAAGTTCATAATCATGATCTAATGATTAAAACTTAGTTATTATTATTATTATTATTATTTTGATTTTAATTCTTATTAAAAAAAATCTTTTTTTCTTTCTAATTAATCTTTAATAAATTCTTCTAAAATCTCTATTTGAAAGCTTTAAAGATAAATTTATAATCCACCTATTAATTAAAAAATTTGATAAAAAATACTTTTTTATTTAAATCAAAAATTTTAAATTTGATTTGAAATTTTCATTCGTCACTGAATTTTTCCTCAATTGTAAAATCGATATTTAATTGTTTTGTAAATTTTTCTACCCTTTTTTATAAATTATGTTATATAAAAGTTTTCTAAGGGAATTAAACTTTTATTTAATAAAATAAAACAAAAATGACGATTGTCCATTTAGACAAAAGTTTAAATTTTAATCAAATTTTACCAGAATTGATTTTGGTGAACAAAAAATTCAACTAATTCATGAAAATTGAAATCAAAAACAAATAGACATTCAGCTGTTGGGGGCGGGCAACCTGCTGCACATCAAAATCTACCAAACCAGGAATTAATTCAAATATCCTCCCCTAACACTAACCATACCTGCACATGGCAAGATAAACATAGTTTCATATTTCTAAATCCCACCTCACTTGTTAATAAATGGGCTGATTTCAATTCTCTAATTATTAACCTTAAATTCCCACACGTAATTGGTGTAGCTGAAACATGGTTCAATGGTTACTCCATCACCGACTTGCCGGGTTACACTAAGTATCTTAGAAACAGGGAAATTGCCAGAGGAGGAGGTGTCGCTCTGTACATCAGAAATGACATTTCATCTTTTGAAATAAAATTAAATCACAATGATAGCGAGCAAGTTTGGTGTCAACTAACCTTAAAAAGCTACAAATTACTAATTGGTTGCGTTTATCGCCCTCCACATGCGGATTACATCAATAGCACTAGCATTAACAATACCATTATCCATGCCAAAAAATTAGTTGACACAAAAAAACAAAATGGTCTAGTTGTCCTCGGTGACTTCAATTTTTCGGACATTTTATGGTCGAACCTCGGTGGCACTTGCAAAGGTAAAGGAAGGAACTCAAGCATTGCCTTCCTAGACACTCTATCTGATAACTACCTTTACCAACTTACACTTCTTCCGACTTTTGGTGCAAACACTCTGGATCTTGTACTCTGCGATGACTCAACTAGAATTTTCCAAGTCAACATAGGACCTCATCTCAGCTGTTCCAGCAAAAACATTCTGCATAACACATTAAATTTCGACTACCACTTAAACACACACCTACCGGCTCCAGAATATGAAGCCAAAAGAATCTACTCAAAAGGTAACTATATGGATATGATCACAGAGCTAAACCTTACTGACTGGTACACCCTATTCGAAAACTTGACCACCGAAGAAGCCTACGAGGCCTTCCTTCAAAAATACAATAAACTGGTTGAAAAGCATATCCCAGTTATTCACGTCTCTAAATCATTCAGATTTAAAAAGGCTATTCCTAAGTGGTCAAATCCGCAAATCAAGAAGATAACAAAGGAAAAATTTAAGCTTTTTTCCAAACTTAGGGCGGCGTCTAAGAGTGCAGCTATTATTCTGAGATCCGCCTACAAAAAAAAATGCTATGAAGTTAAAAAATTAGTAGCAGAGACAGTGTTAAGTTATGAAAAGAAAATCGCTAGACAATGTAAATCCAACCCAAAGCTTCTATACTCGTATATTAGTGACCAAAAGAAATGCAAGGACAAGATTAGATATCTTGTGGACCGGAAAGGAAAACAGCTGATTAATGAAGAAGATATTGCAAACTGTCTTAACGAAGCCTTCTACAACTCTTTCAACATTGTAACTGTAAGTAAACAACCACAACTATCATCAAGAACACAAATTATTTTTGACATGAACCCATATGATGTTTTCAGCTGTCACAAAATAGGCAAATTACTCTCTGAACTGGATACTCATAAATCAATCGGATCCGATCTGGTTCATCCTAAAGTTTTAAAAGAATGCAGTGTTCCCCTGGGCCCAGTCCTGTCATTTCTTTTCATTAAATCTTTCGATGAAGGTGTTGTCCCAGCCATATGGAAGAAAGCCAACGTGACGCCAATATTCAAGAAAGGCGTGAAAAGTGATCCCAGCAACTACCGTTCTATTTCCCTAACCTCTACAATAGGCAAAATCATGGAGAAGCTAATCCGAAATGAAATGATGGCTCACTTGGAAGCAAATAAACTGCTCACAAATGAGCAACATGGCTTTGTCTTTGGTAAGTCATGCACCACCAATCTTTTGGAAAGTCTAGACTTGATCACTGAAGCCCTAAACCGAGGTTTTCAAGCTTTAGTTGTGTTCCTTGACTTTGCCAAGGCTTTCGACAGTGTGGTACACGACTTACTGCTGACCAAACTTGAATGCTATGGCTTTTCAGGTAAAATTCTTAATTGGCTCAAAGATTTTCTAACAAATAGAACGCAAAGAGTAACTGTTGGTAAATCTAGCTCAAAATGGCTAAAGGTCCTTAGTGGTGTGCCTCAAGGATCGGTCCTTGGACCGTTGCTATTTATCATTTTCATAAATGACATGCCTGAATCAGTACGAAATACATGTAAACTTTTTGCTGACGACAGTAAACTTATCTCCACAATACGTAATTCGCTTGACCTGAAACTTGCTCAAGAAGATATTGACAATATAGTTAACTGGGCTGACACTTGGAATATGAAGTTTAACCAAGAGAAATGTAAAATTATGCGATTTGGATCAAAAGGCACCCTTCAAATACCTTTCACCATGAAAATAGATGCTTCACACAGTCATGTATTAGAACAGACGTCTGTGGAAAGAGATTTAGGTATCATGATAAATAATAAGCTTAAATGGACTGAGCAGATAGACAAGGCAATCCAGATGGCTAATGGAGTCTTTGCTCAACTCAAAAATGCCTTTAAATTTTGGACAACGGACAACTTTGGAAGACTCTTCACTGCGTTTGTAAGACCACATCTTGAATACTGTACAGCAGCCTGGAATCCTTTGCAAAAGAAAGACATTAAAAGGCTGGAAAAGGTCCAACGTAGAGCTACCAAACTAGTGCCTGGTCTCAGAAATCTCAATTATTTCTCAAAATTAGCAAAAATTGGTATCCTTACGCTTGAAAGTAGAAGGAAAAGAGGTGATGCAATCCAATTATTCAAAATTGTCAGTAAACAGAGCAGTGTTCACCTGCAGGCCTTCGCAGATTCAAGCCAAACTCCTAAAATCAATCACTCATCAATGAATCTACGTAAAAAACCAAGACTCAGGAAGCAACTTTGCTTGTCAAAACCTAGAGAAAACTTCTTCACGAACAGAGTAGCTTCGTTATGGAACGAGCTACCGGACACTGTAGTTTCTGCAAAATCAACAAATGCATTCAAAGACAAGTTTGACAAATTCAGATCCCAGCAATTGGCGGCTAATGATACTACTATAGTCAAATAACCCATTGGTTATTCTTCTCCATCTGATTCTAATATCAGATTGTAGTTTCTCCTTCATATTCATATTCATAATGAAAAGGTATGTTGAAGTTTATGATAAAATGATTAAATGCTCAATTAAAAAGTAAGCATAATAATTTCTTAAATTAACGAAATGATTTTTTTTTTATCGGTAATGATTTAACATATTATGGTAAAGTCTCAAAAAATTATTTTAAGTTGATCATAAAATAAATGGATTAATAATCGATTTTTAGAATTAAAATAAGTACAAAATCCGAAAGACAAAAGATTTAACTTCACAAAGATAATAAGATTAAAAAACCAAATAATATTTTATGTTAAAAAAAATTTATTTATTTGCATTATTAACTTTACTAAAAAATCAAAAATAATCGATCATTTTAGTTAATTTTGAACATACTATTAATTTAAAAATTTTTTTTTTGAAATTTTAATTTAACAAACTATGTTAATCAATGTAACATCAAGAATTTCATAAAATTCTACCTAAATCTTCAGGAAATTTATTATTTAATATAAAATGAGCAATTTGATAAAAAGTTTTGATTATAAACTTCAGCATGCCTAATGAAAAGGCGTTTAATAGAATATTTTTTCAATATGGTGAACTTTAATATTATTTATTTTATTTAGACTTTAATCATTTGTATAAAACTTAAATGGATATTCATTGTAAATTCCAGTTTTTGGCTAAGCTTTTGAATTTTTTATAAAATCCCAAGCAGCATAAATTTAGTAAAATAAATCTACGAATCTTAATTTTTCTTCCTATAAATGCAGATTTTTTTCAAAATTTATTTCTTGTCTTCGTCTATTCAATTTAATTTGTTTTTTAATTAACTCACTACATATCAAAAAAAATAAAAGCTGTAACACATGTAACAATCTATTCCAATTCATGTCTTCTTAACTTTAATTTATTTATCTTATTTTACTTTATTTTTATTTTATTTTTTTATCTTATTTTATTAACTTTAATTTTATTTATTTTTTTTTCTTAATTTATTCTGAAGGAGCTCTAGCTCGGTACAGAAAACAAATAAATTAATAAAATAAATAAACTAGTCTTTCAATAGATTAACACTTACCTGAAATAGTACTTGATTTTTCAATTGACATTAGAAATCCAAATGGAGTTTTTTCTATTAAATTTTCCTCATTTCTGTTAAGAATCGAGAAGAAATTTGAAACAAACGAACCAATTTCTGACTCAGAATTCAAAAAAGCTAACACAGTTGCATCAATGAAAATTATTCCATTTTCACTAAAAAACAAAATTTTAATACAAATATTTAGAACTAAAAATTTTTTTACTCATAAGCTAAATAGCTTGAAAAAGGAATTAAGGATTTAAGCAAAGATTCCAATTCAGTTAAATCCGTATCACCTACACTCAAAGATCTTAAAACACCAGTAGGAGTTAGTTTTATTATTTTTTTAATTAAAATAGAAAACTCCATCTTAATAATTGTCACAGAGGAAAATGTTCCAGTTGAAAATTTATTTGTAGTTTCAAATGGTGAATCACTCTGAGAAGATGTCATTGTATTTTGTAATGCTGAACGTTGTGATGAAATTTCGCTTGATGAAGAAAATTCAGTTGAAATTCCGCTGATTATTGTTGAATTAATGGTAAGATTTAATGTGGTATTACCAGTTGTTTCGCTTGAAAAAATTTCAGAAGACTTTGCTGATGTCGGTGAATATGTAGTAATTTCTGTTAGAGATGAATAGAATAATTAATAGCAATCAAATATGTAAAATGGTAAAAATTTAAAAAATGTACCATGGATGTAGCTTAAAATCCAGTCCATATAATAGCTTATTTTCACGAAAACACCCCCATCGTCACATCCAGTTTTAATTAAATTATTACCATTTGACCAGCTAGAAATGCCAGCCAACTGCCATTTTCCACTAACATTAACAACCAAAGGTCCTCCTGAATCTGCCACACAAATACTTTTGCCATTTCCACCAGCACAAACATTAATTGAAGAATTGAATATTGAAACATTAAGGCTTTTGTATCTCTCTTCACACATGGAATCGTTTAAAATTTTTGATTCCATTTCCATTAGGATGTCTGATGTTTTACCCCCGAATTCTTTGCTGCCCCATCCAGTCGTCCAGCTCATTTGATCCGAAAAATCAGTATTTTGTCGTGGTAGACAAATAGGCAAAATTTGATATGTATATTCCACTGGAGACTTTAAAATTAATTGAAAATTTGTTAGTTAAGACAATGTTTTATTTTCTCAACAATTTTTCTTTATTTAATTTAGGTGGCTAGTTTCAAGTATAAATGTCAAAGTGAATTTAATTAATTTTGTCTTTTTTAGTTAAATTTTTTTTTATTTAAAAATTTAAATAAAAATAATAAAATTAGCTTTTTTAAATTAAACATAAGATGTTTACTATCAAAATATCAAAATATTTAAAATTTCAGTGATTTTTTTCTTTAAATATGTCTAACCTTACCCAATGGGTTTATATGATGTGAAAAAGATAGGAAGAAGGATACTAATTTAAAATAAAAATATTTACCGCTTTTTTTTGTCGGTTTAGTTTGTAGGCATTTACAAAAAATTTTGCTTTTTTTAAAAATTAAGTAATAATATTTAACTTATCTAACTATTTATTAGACTTAATCTTTTTAATCTTTTTAATTAATTTTTTTTATCAATTTATTTTAGTCTAATTTAATTTTCGTTTTGGATTAAATTCTGAAGGGGCTTTAGCTCAACAAAGATACACAAATAATAATGTCTCTATAACTTTTTTTTTCAATAAATATCTTTTTAATTTTATTTCATTTTCTTTTGACATTTAACATTATTGCCGAACCTAAGTGAACATAAAAAAGAATTGGCTGTATTTACTTAATTTGACTAAAATTTAATATTTTTTTTTCTAATGTAAATATATAAAATAGATTTTTTTTATTTCAAAAGTTAAGTATGTTAAACAGTTTTTTGATTGCTTTTAAAAGGTAGGTATATTTTTCAGCAATAAGTGTGTTAAAAAGTATAGTATGCTGGGATGAAAAATGGGTATGCTGAAAAGCTTGGCTAGTATGTTAAAAAGCTTTGATAGGATGTTGGTCAAGTAGACCCTAGATATTATTTATGCTCATAAAGAATTTGACTTAAAACTTACATGCATCTTAATGGATGATGAAATAAAAAAGAGTTGAAGTTTAGAGTTAAACTCAAAAAAATTATTTTATTTATTATATTAATTTAATTATTAATCACTGAATTAGGCTATTTTGATATATATTATATTCGAATTTATAATTTGAATTTTAAAAAATTGAAAATATTTTAAATACAGAACGAATCAAATGTTTATAATAACAAAAAATACAAAAAAATGACTAGAGTTATATCAATTACTAAAGTAGTAATAAATTTTAAACAACTTATCTAAAATTTTCAGGTCAGATTCTGTTTCTCCTGTCTCGGACGCTGTACCCAGCACTTGAAAAAAGCTGTTCAGACTGATCTGATGTTGCTGGAGTGCAAAATATTCTAATAAAAGCCTGGTATAGAATAGGATAATTATCTTATTAGTTTTTCAAAACTCAATTGGATTAATTTTTTTTTGTAAGAATTTTTTTTCCGAATTGTTCAAATATTGAATTTTTTTTGATTCTTGATTAATTCGAACTTATTAATCGAATTTAAAATAAGTCGAATTCATTTTTCGAATTTTAAGAAATTCAAATATTGAATTCAAATTGTTAAAATATTAAATTCAATATTTGAATTTTTTGAATTTCGAATACTGATTTCGACTTCTTTTAGATTCGATTAATAAATTTGAATTCCTATAAATTCAAATAACGCATTCATCAAATTATTATATCTACCATATTTTACCTTTTTTTACATAAATTTACATAAAAATTAGTAAAAAAAAGTTAAAAAAAGTAATTTTTGGTAAAATTTGATTTAATAAATAGAATTTACTTATTTCAAAATTTATTAGAAAAAAGTAAAAAATTTAAATTTTGTTTGGCATTTTCATTTTTACCAATTTTTACGTAAGTTTACGTAAAATTACCAGAAATCCACTTGTCAAATCGGTACTGTAAAAACTTATTTGATTTCAATAATTAAAAACTGTGATTTTCAAATTTAAAACTCAATGATCTTGATTTTTAAATTCGTAATTAGCTTTTTTTTGAGTTTCGATTTGCATTAAAAAAAATTAATTCGATTTCATCACTAACATAGTTACATAAACTTTAAAAGTCTGCTAATGGTGTGCAAAATTTAAGCTAATTGAAATTTTTTTGCCTTAAGACTTGTGACCTTCAAATAACTCAGCATTTTATTTTATTTTGTTTAAAAAAAATTAACCTTTTTAACACAATAAAAAAAGATTGATTTAATTTATAAAAATTTCCACAAATTCGGGGTTGTGAAGTTCGTTTTAATTCGATCATTTCAGTTCAGAAAAACTTGAATAACTTTTTTTACTAAAAGAGATAATTTAGTTCTATAAAATGCTTAATTTTAAGCAAATTTGCTTAATTCAGTAAAATAAGTCTGCAAAATACTGTGCAATTTTCTGCATTTTGCACACCATTAAAAAGTATTCTAATCAAGTGTGCAAGTACATTGCAGAGTTTTTGCAGACATATATTTTCGGATTAAGTAAAATTGCTTAAATATTAAGCATTTTACAAGACTAAATTATTTCTTATAGTTAAAAAGTTATTCAAATTTTTCTGAATTGAAACGATCGAATTGAAATACAACCCCCAAAAATTCGCCATTATTTGATATTTAAAAAATACTTAAACAAATCAATCATAAAATTTGTGTTAACCAACTATTTCGTTAAATGTGTAAAAATTATTTTTTTTTGAATTCGTCATAAAAAAATTGTGTTTTGTAGTGATTTGTGTTAAAAAGTTTTTGGTTTGTGGTGAAAAGTTTGAAGTTTGTGGGGAATAGTTTTTTAATTGTGGGGAACCATTTATCTCCTATTAAAATTCATTAGGGTAAACTTATAGCAACAAGCTATGGCATGACAACAATAGTAGCTTTTTAACCAGAACCAAATGGCTGTACAAAAAAAATTGAGTTTAGTATGTTTTCTTTCAATATTTTTTTTCTTTATATTAAATAGTTAATACTTTTCTTAAAAATCTAACATTTCGTTAAAATAAACTGAATAAATTACTTCTCTACTAAAAAAATTGTTTTTATTCTTAAAATATTATTGTTTTATTATGTATGTGGAGAATTTGCTAAATTTGTTCTTATAAAATATTAAGAGTCTAAATAATTTGATGATCATTATCATTTGATTACTAATTTAAATTTTCCTATTTTAAAAAATGTTTTTTTTTTATGAATTCAATTTAAATATTTAAAATTTAAATTTAAAAACAATTGTAAAATTTAACTTACACTTAATTGCAGCAATGCAATATTATTATGTCGATTATCACTATTATATTGGGGATGAACAAAAAATTCTGTCAAAGTTTTTTTGATGGAAGATTCAGGTTCTAATCGATTGTATAAGCCAAAAAACAAAATATAAGATTCTAAGCTAAGCTTAGTCTCATCGATGCATTCTGCAGCAGTAATTACCCATTCATTGTCAATGAGAGTGCCTCCGCATAAATAAGTGGAATCTGAATATAAGGCAACTTGCCAACCCCAATCTTCTGGATCTGCTTGTTGACCACCTACAATTTTATTTAATCTTTCTGCTCTTATATCATCAATTCTTCTACCACATTCAGGAGGATTAATGAAGGATTGACATTGTCTAATAATCACTAAGACAAATGATATAAGAATGGCTTGACGAATATTAAGAATCATTTTCATATCATAAATTTTAAGCAGGCTTTAATTAATTGAAAGAAAATTACCATTTTTATAATGTTTTATTTAAGTATTAAATTATAAATAATTCAGGCGTAAATTTTGAATTTAATTATATTTTATTAAATACGATTAAATAGAAAATTTGCTTGTTTAGATTTTTTTCCATTCTCTATACATTGAAAAACAATAGACAAAAATTACCAAAAATTAATAGAAATTCTAGCTAAAATTTTGCTAAAAATCTTGATTTTTTTTAAGAAGAATAAATTGAAGATAAAGTTATTGCGTCCTTTTACTAATGAAACCAATAAAAAAACCTTTAATAAAAATAATTTTATTGCGTAATTGCAAAGATACTTTTATGTCCAATCCATATTTTTTTGCCACCAATGATATAAAATACCTGATCTATATCAATTAAAAAAAAGGCATCAAAGCAATTTATTTTATTTATTTATTTAGTATAGGGGAATACTCAAGGCAGTTCTGAATGGATCAGAGTCCTTCTTATCAACCTAGCGATTGAATAAAAAACATAAAAAATTAAAAAGATAAATGTCTAACTAAAAATAAGTTTAAAAAAAATTGACTAGTTTTTGGTAATTTATGAATTAAAAAAAGGAAATAATTGGATATTTAAACAATTTATAAAATAGAAATAATAACTAGAGAACAAGATGTGTTGACTTGGAACCAAACGGCTCTTTAACGCTAACGATATTTAAATCTTTTATGAGACTCAAAAAATGTGCTTTAATAAAAAGTTTTTTTATTTTGATAAATTCGGGCTTGGCCTGTTATGTGACCTGATCACACATTATATATGATCAAAAATGTATTTTTTTTATTTAATTTTAAATTTATTTTTGATTGAGAGAATTTTCGTGAAACAATTTTTGTGATGTAGAATCGGCCTAGGAAGTACAGGTAAACCTTCCAAGTCAAAAAATTTTGAATATGATGGTTGGTTTACATTGACACCATTTATAAAATTTCACTGTTAACTCGAAAGAAAGATGTGTTAAAATTTGTTTTAATTTTTTGTGTTTGAATTACAAAATGTATCCAATGTTGAAATAACATTTGAATAAATTTAAATTCCACAATTAGGATTCAGTATCAAGACTTTACAAAGCGTTTGTCAGACCTCATCTTGAGTATGGAGTTACAATTTGGAGACCTTACTTGAAGAAAGACATAGACGCCATCGAAGCTGTTTAAAGACGAGCAACAAGGCTTGTGCCTAAAATCAGGAGAATATCTTATGAAAAATGATTGCAAGAATTAAATTTGACAACACTTGAAATCAGAAGACTTAGAGGTGATTTAATACAAATGTTTAAAATAGTTTAGGGATTTGATGAAATTAATTGGTTTAATAAAATTGTGTTTAAAAATGAACAGTCATTTCAATCGACAGATCAATTAAGGTCACACGAATTCCAGATAGAAAGTCAACTGGTCAAAAACTGTGATCCACGTCACAATTTCTTCACAAACAGAGTATCAAGTGTTTGGAACAATCTACCAAAAGAAGTAGTCCTATCAATTGACAAAAACGAATTTAAAAATAAACTTGACATACTGAATTTAGAAAGCTATTACAATGGATACTAAAACTCCATTTCATGTGGCCAGCCACATTATAGCTATTTATTTATTATGATTATTATTATATCATTGAAAAAGTGCGATGTTTCAAATATTTTTTTCGATTATAATTAAAAAAATAATTTATAGTTAATATTGCAAGAATTTTCATAATTGAAAATTTGAAAAAAATATTGAAAATTGTTTTAAAATTAGAAGGAAATTTTTTAATTTTTTTTACTTATTTTTGTATCAATTTATTTAAAAAAAGTTCGAAAAACAAGAATTTTTTACCGTTTCAGGTCGTTAATGTGGCGGCATAGTTAAAGCCAAAGTCACTAAAATAAAAGTCCAAGTCAGGACTTAAAAAAAATAAAAAATAAATCTCTTTGGCTCTGCTTTTTGATAAAAAATTTAAGAGCCCAGACTTTGATTGGCATGAGACTTGGGACTTCAATTCTGCTTTTAAATAATTCATTTAGATTAAAATTTTTTTGTTTATAAATTTTGACTCTAGTGAAAATTGACGTTCGTTTGACGCAGAATAATTAAAAAACATAAAAAAAATAAAAGAATTAAAATAAAGTTAAATATTATAAAATAAAAAAAGGATAAATAGGTAAATAATATAATAGAATATTTAAAACGCTATTTTGAAATTGCTTAATTATTAAGGTTAGACAAGCTCAAATATTTGATAGTTTCAAAAAAAAAAGAAGAAATTACACACTTGAGTTGGATATTTTATATATCTTGATTCGAAACCTTCTCTTTATTATTCCACCAGTCTGAAGACCAGTTGAACAGAATCAATCTTTCCCTGACAAATTTCTCACTCAACTCAAAAAGTCGATTTGAAACTGTTATTAGTTTGGCATTGTTAATTTTGGTACAAAAACAAAAACAAAATATTGAAAATGCCAAAGCTTAAGTTCAGAAGGACCAAAACATGTTCCGTAAATTGTAGCAGCTAATACTTCCTTTGTACCTCCACTTAAAGTTGAATTGGATTTTAAATATAATATAATATCTCAAATTTATAATTATCTGAATTTTGCAAATTTATTGCAGAGTTTTGCAGAATCAGTGTACAAAGGATGTATCAGTTGCTACAATTTACAGAACATTTTTCGGTCCTTCAGAACTTAAGCTTTGGCACTTTTACTTTTTTGTTTTTGATTTTTGTACCAAAATTCACAATGCCTAGTAGTTTTAGTTTATTGAAGGCCTATTGATGCATAATATAAATTTAAATTAAGAATTTGAAATTCAAAAAAAATTAACATAAAAAATCTTGGTAAAAAGTTTTCCTTTTTAACACCAAATGGTTAACAAACCAGGAAATTCCATCAAATGGAATTTCAGAAATTCAATTAAGCCGAACCTAAAGAGTTTGGACCGGCCTTTAACTCACCATGATTTACTTACTTATCTATCTCGCTCACTATCGGAAGAGGAAAAATCAAAAGTCATCTCAATTGGAAATTTTTCTTCGAATCGATTTTGGATCATCGAATTTCACCCAAGCCTGAACACCGTTAATTTATTTGATAGACCAGTATCAATTGAAAACAGACAATTTAAATTCGAAGACCCAAACAAATTTAAAATCGATGATGGTAAAAAATCAGCAACCCTAAGGTTCCACTTTTTACCAACAAATATTACTGACCAAACAATTGCCCGCTTCATTAACAATCTAAAACTAAAGGATTTAGAAATTAAAGAGATCTCCAATGAGAAATTTAAAGAAGACGGATGGACTGAGGTCAACAATGGGATAAAAAGAGTTCGTATCTTATACCCAATAGAAATCAATGAGCAAATTCAAAACCTAGTAGGACCAACTACAGTATTTGGACTCAAAACAAACATCACAATCTCTGGTCAGCAACAACGATGCTTTTTTTGCCTTGATCCTAAACACACTATCAAAAATTGTCCAATAAAAAAACTCGAGTGTCCTAATTGTAAGCTGAAAGGCCATCCAGCAATAAAATGTTCAATGGCTGAAAAAATAAAAAGCATGGAGAGAGAAAAAATAGACTACAATGAGTTAGCTGTAGACGATGACCTTCCAACACTTTCATATCCTGAAGACGGAGATAATGGAGAAAAAATTGAACAAACCGAACAGCACCCATTAGACAGCTATATTGAAAGCTTCGATCCTACTGTAGAAACTATTATTCAAAATGCGATTGTCCAGAGCCCTCCTCCACAAACAGATTTACCATTTCAGATTCCAACTTTACCGCAGATTGTCCAAAAATCCCTTACCGAATCCCCCCCTAATTCAAAACCTCAACCCAAAACGCTTTCAACCGCGATCCCTCATACCAGATCAGTTCAATTGGAAACACAGATATTGAACTCATATGAGTCACACTATGAATCCAACAATGAATCAAATGACAATACTCAAACAAAACTTAAAAAAGAGAGGATGAAGAGAAATACGAGTGTTCTTGCAAACACAAAAAAAAAGAGTTTAAAAAGTACAAGTTCAATAGACGATAATGCATTCTTTGACGCTAATGAAGAAATCCGTAGTCGAAAGAGCATGTTACCAATCAAAAAAAAACAGTAAAAAATCAACCTCAATTCAATCAAATTAAGCAAATGAATAAAAAATTTTCAAACAAATCTTTTTCAAAAAACAGGTTAGTAATTGCACACTGGAATTGTTTCCATTTACCAAGTTGGATTCATCTTTTAGAAGAATTTTTAACTCAAAATTGTCCTGACATACTTCTCCTAAATGAAATAAAAATAAACACGAATGATTCGAACTTTTACTTTAATTTTAAAGATTACACTTCATTAGTTAAGGCCCGAAATAGATATGGTGGAGGAATAGCTATGTTGGTAAGAGACGGTATTGAATTTAAACAAGATTACTCATTTGATGAGTTTAGTGCAGAGCTTCTTTGTATTAAAATGTATCTAAAAAATACTCAATTTTTTATTTTTAGCCTTTATAATCCACCAAATACTGTACTTCCTTTTAAACTTTTCTTAGAAATCTCAAGTAGATGTGGAAAATTTATAATAGGGGGTGATTTCAATGCGAAATCTAAAAGTTTAGGTTGTTTTGGAGAAAATGAAAATGGTTTAATCTTGGAGGAAATTTTTAAAGAGCTCAATCTTTCTGCAATCAATGACATAACACCAACATATAATAGGTTTAAAACTGATCACTTTGAAGTCCTTGATCTATTCCTAATACCGTCATCACTATCGGATAAGGTCCTTGACTTCAAAGTTCTTATAGACCATGATATGTTAAGTGATCACTTTCCAATTCAAACATGTATATCAGCTGAATATTTAATTACAGTTGAACCCTTGAAAACTAGTCTTAATTTTAAAAAAGCAAATTGGGGACTTTACCGAGATTTACTGAAGTCAACAAATCAACATATAAGTTCTTTTACAAACATTGATGACATAAATAAACACATTTCAGAAAAGATTGTTAATGCTGCCCAAAAAAGTATTCCAGCTTACACTCAAAAGTCTTTTAAATCAAGCTTACCAAAAAACATTGTCTTATTAATAAAAGAACGAAGAAAAATTAGAAGATTTTTCCAAAAAACCAGGTGTCCTTCTTCAAAGATAATTTTTAATAAGCTTACATCTGAGGTACGTCTAGCTCTTAAAGAATTTTGGAACCAAAACTGGCAAAATTTTATAAATAAAATGGGAAAGAATACTTTATCAAGCAGGCCTTTCTGGAAAAAAATAAATAAGTTCAGATCTAAGAAATGTTCAAAACAGATACCATCATTACTCAAAGATGGTGTTGAGTTTAAGACAGATATAGATAAAGGAAAAATCTTTGGAAATATCTTAGCCTCAACTTTTAGTCCTCATCTAGATCTTGTTGAATCAGAGGATAGTTCTGAAATATCACAAACCATTACAGACTTCTTAAAAAATAAGGTACAAAATAACTTGGACGAGCCTATTACTATTTTGGAAATAAGAAATGCTCTAAAAAAATTAAAAGAAGAAGCAGGCTCTGGATTAGATCAAATCCACAACCTAATGTTAAAAAATTTACCTAAAGAGACTTTAATTGAACTAAGTATTCTTTTTAACAGGAGTTTGGAACTAGGGCAAGTGCCAAAAGCTTGGAAAATAGCAAGTATAACCATGATCCCCAAGAATACATCTCCCACTCAAGATCCTAATAACTATCGTCCAATTAGTATGACAAGTTGCCTTGGAAAGTTACTTGAACGCATCATCTTCACAAGAATATATAATTTTCTAGAGAACAATAGTCTACTTATTCATGAACAATCAGGATTTAGAAAACATAGACGCACTGCAGATAATCTTTACTTTCTTATTCAAAAAGTTTCAGAGTCCTTTAATAGAAAGAAGAGGGTATGTTGTCTATATTTTGACATTTCTAAAGCTTTTGATAGAGTTTGGCATGATGGACTAATTTACAAGCTAATAAAAACAAATCTACCACCTTATCTTATCTACTGGATAAGATCATTTCTGCACTTAAGATCTTTTAAAGTAAATATAAATGGTCATCTAAGTGATCAATACCCTATTAAAGCAGGAGTTCCACAAGGGTCAGTAATTAGTCCGCTTCTTTTTAGCATTTTTATAAAAGATATACCAAAAAGAAACAAAACAAACTGCCAATACTCTCTTCTTTTTGCAGATGATTTGGCTACCTTTTTTACTTTTAAAAAGATAGGAAATCTTGAAAAAGTGATTAATAAGTATCTAAAAGAAGTTGAAATATGGCTTTTCAAATGGAAAATGAAAATTTCTATTGAGAAATCATGTTATATGATCTTTGAGAAAAAAACTAAAGTTAAATTTAATCTTAGCCTTAAAATTAATAATAGTAATTTAAATAAAGAGGAAAAAGTTAAATTCTTAGGAATAACATTAGACTCACAACTTACTTTTAGTCCAATGGTGGATGAAGTAAAAGAGCGTTGTAATTCAAGGCTTAACTTAATAAAATATCTTTCAAATAAAAAATGGGGTCTAAAACCCAAAACATTAGGTAATCTTTACAAATCCTTAATAGGATCAATTTTGGATTATTCTTTTCCTTGTTTAAATTCATTCTCAGAAACTAACATCAAAAAAATACAAGTTATTCAAAATTCAGCAGTTCGATCTATTTTGAAGCTAAAATATGATACCCCCTCCAATATTATACACCAAGAGGCCTTCAATAAACTTAATCTCGAAACAATTTCAAATAGACTTTTTGAGTTGAGTGAGAGATATGTCAGGGCAGGATTGAGTCATTCTGTTCCACTGGTCGTCAGACTGGTGGAAGAATACAGAGAAGGTTTCGGATCAAGATATATCGAATATCCAACTCCATTGTGTAATTGCTACCTAGTAATTTCTTCTTTTTTTCCTGACTTATAATATATTAAAACATGTCTAACTTAATGTCCAATTGAAGAGAAAAAAAAAAAAGATTTTTACCTAAAAAAAAAAAATGAAAATCTCCACCGCTGTTGGACTGCTCATGCAAACTCCTAGTTCGGTTTGAGTCGGTTTGATTCGGTTTGGTTCAAAAAAATAAAAAAAAAAAACGACAACAAAAAAATAATAAAAAAAAAAAAGAAAAAAAAACACAATGAATAATAATTTTCAAAATTAAAAAATTTACATTTCAAAATAATGATAAATTATTATACAAACACCATAGCGTAATTTCTTCTCTTCGTCCATTCAGTTTAATTTGTTTTTTATTTAACTCACTACATATCAAAAAAAAAAAATAAATAAAAGCTGTAACACATGTAACAATCTATTCCAAATCATGTCTTCTAAACTTTCATTTATTTAGCTTATTTTACTTTTTTTTTATTTTTTATCTCATTTTATTAACTTTAATTTTATTTTTATTTTTTTTTTTAATTTATTCTGAAGGAGCTCTAGCTCGGTACAGAAAACAAATAAATAAATAAATTGAAAATGCCAAAGCTTAAGTTCAGAAGGACCAAAACATGTTCCGTAAATTGTAGCAGCTAATACTTCCTTTGTACCTCCACTTAAAGTTGAATTGGATTTTAAATATAATATAATATCTCAAATTTATAATTATCTGAATTTTGCAAATTTATTGCAGAGTTTTGCAGAATCAGTGTACAAAGGATGTATCAGTTGCTACAATTTACAGAACATTTTTCGGTCCTTCAGAACTTAAGCTTTGGCACTTTTACTTTTTTGTTTTTGATTTTTGTACCAAAATTCACAATGCCTAGTAGTTTTAGTTTATTGAAGGCCTATTGATGCATAATATTGGAGGGGTTATCATATTTGAGCTTCAAGATAGATCGAACTGATGAATTTTGAATAACTTGTATTTTTTTGATGTTTATTATTTATTTTTTTATTTATTAATTTGTTAATTTATATATTTGTTTATCTGTACCGAGCTAATGCTCCTTATGAGACACCTAATAAGACTTAAACATAAAAAAAACTACATGGAACGGCAAAAAATTCATGTGGACGCGATCATGACTGCATGAAAACATTAAAAATTATGATATTAATCTGGACTTAAAAATTTCTTTTTTTTAAAGTCAAGTTCAGTTTCAAGTCAAGTCAAAAGACTTTTAAAAAAAATTTAAGTCATATCAAACGACTTGTCTTTTAAAATACTTTAAAACTACCTTTTTTTCTGACTTGACTGCGCAAGTGTGCATACAAATAAATTTATTTTATATAGGTAAATGTAAACTTTACATGGATAGATGATTTATGCTTGTAAAGTTAATTATTGGTAAAAAAATATTTTTGGCTTTTTTTTTATTCAAATAAAAGAAAAGATTTTTTTTAATTTAATAAAAATTATGATAATAATTCAAGGATTCAAAAATTAGAAAATTATTGGAAAAAATTATGTAAAATTTATCAGTAAACGATATTCTTTACAATGCTTCAAAGTACTCTAAAAATTCTTTTTCTTAGATTCGATTATATTTCTTAGAAAAAAAAATATTTAAAAAAATTAAAATTTTGGATTTTTTTAAAATATATTCAATTTTCGCAAAAAATCTTCGAAAAAAAGATTGAATAAATTTTCAAAAGTACAGAAAATTTCCAAAAAACTAGAGATCAGTTTTTTATTGAAAATTTTTTGTTGCTCTCTTTTTTTCAATTATTTTTTTATCCAAAAAAAAAATGATTTTAAAAAGAAATATAATGATAAAAAAGAAAAATTTGAAAATCATAAGTTCAAGTTAATAATGCACAATTTTTTGAAATCTTCTACTGAAAAATTTTAATTTTTTTCATTAAAAAAAAAATGCAAAATTCATCTGAACCAGAAAGAGATTTTAATCATTTCTTCAGACAAGACATTCTAAAACTACTAAACAATTTCTATCAGCTAAAATCATTCCGGTTTGAACAATTCCTGTCAATATGGAACGAAATGAAGTTTTACCAGCTTTTTTGGTAATTAATTCACACTCTACCATTTAACATTTACCCATCTCTAAAGCATTAAATAAAAGGATACCGAGATTTTTTTCCTTCGACTACAGATATGTACCTTTTTTGTGATTAATCATATTTTTGTACTATCTTTTTTTTCCAGTATATGAAAGACTTACTTAAAATTGGGGTGAGTGAAATGTACTTAAGTCTCCTTAGCTAATTAACTTGTTCTAGAGTGAGTATTTGTACGATGAGGAGCTCTATCCAGAAGTGAGAACTGGCGCTTTGTATATCATTTACGCCATCTACTTTAATCAATCGAACAGACCAAGAACAAAAGTAAAAAAAATAAAAAGAAATAAAATTTTTATTGAAATTTTTTTAAAGGTTCCAGTTTCTACAGAGCAGTGGATCCAAATTTTAAAATTTGTCGATTTCCTAAATCAAGCTGAGCATGTTGACGCTGAATATGTCTTTCGAAATCTTCTCCATTCGGATGCATTCGAATTTTGTTCCTTTTTTGAAATAAAAAATGTAAAATTTAAATTAAATTTAAAATGAATTTTGTTTATTTTTTGTTTAAAGAGAAGCATAATGACTTATAAAATTGGAAGCCGCAATTTGAGGGCGACTGGAGATGAATCTCTCATAGACCACGAGTTTAGCATGGCTGATTTTAAAGATTTTGTTTTAAATGATGAGCTAAATGAGGTAAGAAATTTTATTTTGAGTCGATAACTATTTGATTTTATCAGCAAATGGGAACAATACATGAAGCTTATCTTCAGTGTAAAGAGGACCTGGTCAAATTGAATAGTTCTTCTCTTACTAATTCTTATATCAATCAAAATTTTGGGGAAATGATTGGGTATGTAAATAGATAATAACTTTTTAGAATATTAAATTAAAAAAAAAAGAGAAGACTTAATAAGTCAACTTGAAGAATCTGGAAACGATGATGGTCGCAAGGTACAATTTTTAAGAAGGTTAAGGCAAAAATTAAAATTTTTTTTTTATAAAGAAGGAAACAGTTTATGAAAAAATTAAAAGAAAATTGGCAGAGAATATGGAACATGATGATGTTCCGAAGACTAGTAAGACAAAAACAAAGCCGAAAATGACGTCAAGGATTAAGCGACATTTGGAAAATTTAATGGACGAAAAAAACGAAAAAAACTAAGTCAGAATTTTGTAAAATTTTAAATTTAATTTTAATAAGCCAACAAAAAATTTTCTTAATAAAAGGCATAAATTTAATTTTATTTTTAATTGTATCAAAAATCCAGAGTTGGTCAAAAGTCAAAGTCAAGTTTGGACTTAACTTTAAAAATTTAAGGCTTATTTTTGGGGTTCTTATTTAAAAGGCCGCCACAAAAGTTACCTGGAACGGCAAAAAATCATGTGACCGTGATCCTGAATGATGGATTGCCGTTCCAGCTAGTTATTGTGACGGCCTAGTTCAAGTCTAAATCACTAATATTGAAGTCCAAGTCCAAACTTTAACAAAAAAAAAAAAAAATTTCAAAGTCAAAGTCAGACTTACGTTTGTTTTTGACTCTAAACGATTCTGTCATTAAAATTTGACTTTTGACCAACTGTGCAAAAACCAACGAAAATTTATTAATTTAAATGTATTAAATTAAATTATTTGTATTTAAATTATAAAAATTAAAATAACTTTTTATAAAAAATAGACAATAAAAATAATTTTTTGTTTAATAAAAATTTATTTCAAGTTTTTTATTTTATTATAAACTGACCGGTTTCGGCTATATGAAGCCTTCCTCAGAGTCTAAAAATTGAAAATCATAATAATTTAATTTAGTAAAAAATTGGGTCTTATTTTTCGTGCTATAATAATTTAATTGTTTGCTATAAAAAAATAATGCTATAAGAATATTATTTTTATTTTATTATTTTCTGCTATAATTCTTTATTTTTCTAGTATAATAAAAGGGTGCCGTCCTTTTTACTCTACCCTAAATATTCTAGGTAGAATAAAAGTAAACTTTTCAGACTCAAAAAAATATTGGATCTATAAAGCTACTTTTATTCTACCTAGAATATTATTCCCTAAAAAAATTTATTATTTATTTGTATATTTGTATCGAGCTAAGGCTCCTTCAGACTAAAAAAAAAAAAATCAAAATAAAATAAAGTTAAAATAAGATAAAAAAAAATATAAAAAAAAAAAGAAAATAAAACAAAATAAGTTAAAATATAAGAAAAATAAAATTATATATTGAAATTGAGAATAACAGGATATTTTTAAATGTCTGATTTTTCAGGGTAAAAAGAAGAAATAGTAAGGTAGCAATTACACAATGGAGTTGGGTATTCAATATATCTTGCTTCGAAACCTTCTTTGTATTCCTCCACAAGTCTGACAACTAATGGAATAGAATGACTCAGTCCTGCCCTAACATATCTCTCACTCAACTCAAACAGTCGATTCGAGACTGTTAATAAATTAAGTTTATTAAAAGCCTCGTGATGCATTATGTTGGAGGGAGTATCATATTTTAGTTTCAAGATGGATCTAACTGCTGAATTTTGAATCACTTGTATTTTTTTAATGTTGGTTTCTGTGAATGAATTTAAACAAGGAAAAGAATAATCGAGAATTGATCCTATTAAGGATTTGTATAGATTTCCTAATGTTTTGGGTTTAAGGCCCCATTTTTTGTTCGATAGATATTTAATAATGTTTAGTCTTGAGTTACAGCGCTCTTTTATCTCATCCACCATTAAACTAAATGTAAGTTTTGAGTCTAATGTTATTCCTAAGAACTTAACTTTTTCTTTTAGATTTAAACTGTTTTCATATAATTTTAAATCAAGATTAGTTTTTTTCTTAGAGTTTTTTTCAAAGATCGTGTAGCATGACTTTTCAACAGACATTTTCATTTTCCATTTGAAAAGCCATTTTTCAATTTCTTTTAAGTACTTATTAATTAAACTTTCGAGATTTCCTTTCTTTTTAAAAATAAAAAAGGTAGCCAAGTCATCTGCAAAAAGAAGAGAGTATTGGCTATTAGTCTTATTTCTTTTAGGTATGTCATTTATGAAAATGCTGAAAAGAAGCGGACTAATTACTGATCCTTGTGGAACCCCTGCTTTAATTAAGTATTGGTCACTCAAATGTCCGTTTACTTTAACTATAAAAGATCTGGAATCGAGAAATGATCTAATCCAGTTAATAAGATAAGGAGGAAGGTTAGTTTTAATTAGCTTATAAATTAGTCCATCATGCCAAACTCTATCAAAGGCTTTAGAAATGTCAAAATATAAACAGCAGACTTTTTTCTTTCTATTAAAAGACTCTACTACTTTTTGTATAAGAAAATAAAGATTATTCGCTGTGCGTCAATGTTTTCTAAATCCTGATTGCTCATTTATAAGTAGGTTATTTCTTTCAAGAAAATGGTATATTCTTGAATAAATAATACGTTCAAGTAATTTACCAAGGCAACTTGTCATACTAATAGGACGATAGTCAGAAGGGTCTTCAGTGGGAGGGGATTTCTTTGGGATCATAGTTATACAAGCTATTTTCCAGGATTTTGGGACTTTACCTTGTTCCAGACTCATGTTAAAAAGATGACTTAATTCAACTAAAGTCTCATAAGGGAGATTTTTTAACATTAAGTTGTGGATGCGATCTAAACCTGATCTTGATACTTCTTTTAATTTTTTTAAAGAGCCTATAATTTCTGAAACAGTAATTGGTTCAATCAGATTATTTAGTACCTGATTTTTTAGGAATTCTGAGATTGTATCTGCTATTTCAGTATCACTCTCAGATATATCTAAATCTAAATGAGGACTAAAGGTTGTCTTTAAGATGTTTCGAATATTTCTCCTTTATCTCTATCTGTATTGAACCATTTTCCATCTTTAATTAACATGGGAATTTGCCTGGAACATTTCTTTGATCTAAATTTATTTAATTTTCTCCAAAATGGTCTGCTCGATAATGGGTTTTTTCCCATTTTATTAATAAACTCTTGCCAGTTTTGGTTCCAAAAATCCTTTAAGTTTGAACGTAAATCAGAAGTTAGCTTATTAAATGTCATTTTTTAAAAAAATGCTAAAAATGTAATTTAATAGAAAATATTTTATTCAAATTAATTATTCAATTAATCAATTAATTGTTGTTATTTCATCAGTTTTTATACATAATTTTTATGAATTCTAGTCATATGTGTCTTTAATCTAACAAACTCTTTATTGCATATTTTACATGTTTCCTTTTTACCTTTTTGTGTTACAATATCATCAATTTCAACTAACACTAAAGTTGTTCCAATTCTTAGTAAAGGGGCAGTCGCTTGAGGAATTTCTTGTTTAGGTAAACATTCATCTTTATGCTTTTCGTTTAAATGACTAATCTCAAAAGGCTCAATAATATCTGAATTGAAAACACGTAAACTAATTGAGGCATAACACCCTGACGTTGTACAAACAAATAAAGCAGACATTTTTACTTTGATTTTTAAATTGAATAGATAGTTTTTCCATCTAAATGATGGATTATTCCTATTGTCGTTTAATTGTATTTCTTCTCAATTCATTATTTTTTAATTTATGTGAGTTTTGAATTAATTAGCTGCAAACATTGTTGCAAAAAAATGTTTAGATTTATTCAGTTTTATTTTTGTAATGTAAAATTACTCCGAGTGATTTTCCCTTTTTTTAGCATTTTTTTAGGGAATAATATTCTAGGTAGAATAAAAGTAACTTTTATAGATCCAATATTTTTTTGGGTCTGAAAAGGTTACTTTTATTCTACCTAGAATGTTAAGGGGAGAGTAAAAAAAATCCTAACCCTAATAAAAATACAAATGATATAAAAATAAAAAAAATAAAAAAAAAAAAAACAAAGAAAAAAAGGTCAACTATTTTCTTTTTGGTCTTTTATGAGTATTAGACCCAGTTGATTGATCTTTTGGTTTATTTTTTGAGCCAGCTGGTCTTCCTCTTTTTTTTGCAACTACAATAGGATCAATATTTTCTTCATTATCTGATACTGTTACAACAAAATCATGACGATCGCTTGAGCCAGTTTCATCATTATGTTGTGTTCTTGCTTCCAAAACATTTGTTGTAATTTCTTCCATTGATTCATCATAATCATCGTCTAAATATATTTCAAAGGAATCGTCCATTTCATCGTCACTTTTGTTTTAATCTTGGAGTTCAGATGGTTGCACTACAAGTGCTCGCTTATTTTTCCCAGGTCTCCCTTTCTTCCTATTTGCTCCTAATGGCACGTCTTTAGCATTTGGATACCATTCAAGATCATGAAAGCGACACATCATCGCCAATACGTGTTTACAAATGTAGTTTTTTTTCCAAAACGGACACGTGCAAGTGCTATTCTTCCATTCTTGTGAATCGATTTTGACCGACCATATTTGTGACGCAGATTTGAGCCATCAGTCAGCTTTAGTAAAATCGACGAATCCACAAAATTGATTGGCATCTTGAAGTTGATGATCAATTCAAATATCATTTCAATTCAAAAATTTAATCTTTAGATATTAAAATAAATCTTTGATTTTATTTAAATAATTTTAATGTAATATGCTTTACATGCAATGTAGATTTAGAAAATAAAAAAAAATTGTAAAAACATTTTCTCAATCGAATGATATAATCGATTTTCATTTTAGTTAACTGATTTTTTGTGAAGTTTTGTCTTCATTTTATAACTTATTTTGAATTTTTTTTGAATTAATTTTTTTAATTTAATTGTGAATGCTAAACACAAATACTTTTGAAATAAAAAATCTCAAATAAACTTTACAAAAAATCAGTTAATACATTTAAATATTAAAATCGATTATCAATGGACTGAGAAAAAGTTTTTTCAATTTTTTTTTATTTTCTAAATCTACATTGCATGTAAAGCATGTTACATTACAATTATTTAAATTAAATCAAAGATTACGTTTAATATCTAAGGATAAACTTTTTGAATTGAAATGATATTTTGAATTGATAATCAACTTCAAGATGCCAATTGATTATACTTTCGATTTTTGCCTCTTGTTTTTTTTTGTTTTGATCGGTTCAATTTCCTCTGCGTCTCTCAACGAATCTTCGATTTGTTCAATATTTGGATTGTTTGGAGCAACAAACTCATAGCTAGTTGATGTATCTGTCATAGTTTAGTTAGTTAAATTTTTATTATAGGTAAGAAACTTATGCATGTATCTTATATATAAAAATTTCTACTCAGCTTAATTTATCAATTAATTCAAAATTGAAACCAAAATTCACTAATTAGTTAATGCTCAATTAATATATTGTCATTACATATAATTTTATAGCATCGGTATTTTTATTTTATATCACAGGTATTATTTATTATATCAGATTGTGTCAATTATATATCAATTTTATTTTTTAGTTTATATCATTTCCGTTAATTTTTATATCATTTTATTTTTTTTTATTATAGCAAAGAATTAAAATATTATAGAACGAAAAAATATAAGTCTAAAAAGTTTCATCTTAATTTAATTTATATTTTTTATGAATTTTATAAATACACAAATTTTTAATCATTAAATAAATAAAGAATAAATTTACAGAAAAAAGAAAAAAAAAAAAGAAAAAAAAAAAAGAAAAAAATAGAAAATTATATTAATAAAAATTTTTTTTATTTTTTAATATCAGAGACTTTTTGAAATCAAATTTTACATCATCTTAGTGTATTTTAATTTATAATATTTTTATTTTAATCTTTAACTTAACTTAATTAACAATTTAACAATTTTATTTCAGGAAGCAAAAGTAATTTATATTTTCTTCTTATCTTTTGGAATTTTTTTGTTCAATATGGGTTTATCTAGCTTAAGGAAAAATTTATTAGATTGGTTTCAATTGATTTGCGTTTATTTAATTCAACTATATTTTAAAAAAAATTTTTATTTTTTACCCTAATTAGATAAAAAATAATATTAATTTCAATGAAACCAAACTTAATTCAATTAGAATTAATTATCACTTTAGGTAGCACCTCTTGATAAAAAAATGAATAGTTATGGCCTAGTTTCAAAAAAGTATAACTAATTAAACAAGCAATCAATCGAATAAATCACTATCAGTGTCTTAGAACAACCACCACCATCTAACCAAAAACAAAGGACAAAAAAGGTAAAATTAAAGATGTTATTGTTAAAATATCAGCTCGACTGTCTTGTTTGAATTTATTTATTTTTTTCTTAAATTTTCTTTAATAAATCTCACTTTTTCTTTTTTAAAATTAAATAAAGTTTTATAGAGCGTCTAACATTTTTTTTCTAATAAAACTTACTAAAACTTTTTGAGAGCAAATTATCTTTTTTTAGAGATTAATTTTAGAGTTAAATTTTAGAGTACCTTTTAAATTATTTTATTAGATTGATTTTAGATTTTTTTGGATTCTCTTAAAAAAATTAGGTTGAAAATATTTTTCATTTTTTTAAAATTTTAAATTATCTTAAAATTTGACAATACGAAAATTAAGTGGTTGAATTCATCTAACTTAAAAAAACATAGATTAACAATTAACTTATTTTACCATATTATTCTCTTGCATAAAAAATGTACTTTTGTGTCCTTTTGTGTACTTTTGTTATGAAACCTTTTTTCCATAGCCAAATAAGTGTCCTTTTGTGCCCTTATGTATACTTTTGTTATGAAACCGATTTTCCCTAGCAAAAAAAGTGTCCTTTTGTGTCCTTAAGTGTACTTTTGTTACAGAAACTTTTTTACCTTTCCAAAAAAGTGTCCTTTTGTGTCCTTTTGTGTACTTTTGTTATGAATCCATTTTTCCCTAGAAAAAAAAGTGTCCTTTTGTTTACTTTTGATATAGACCTTTTTAATTCCTGTACAATAACAAAAAATTTTAAAAAAATTTATCTGAGTTAAATAGATCTAATTTATATTAACAAAATAATTGATAAAATAAAGGGGTCCGGAACGAAGCCCTGGTTTAGGGAATTTGGTTCAGTAAAAATAATGAGCGAAGTTTCTATAAAAAAATATCAAATTGAATTTTTAAAATATCTAATGTTTCCTTGTTTTAAATTAAGTCAATTTCCTATTGAAAAAAGGACATAAAAGTGCACAAAAGTACATAAAAGATCACAAAAGAACAAAAAAGAACACTTATTTTGCTAGGGTAAAAGTGTTTCGAAACAAAAGTACACAAAAGGACACAAAAAATCACTTTTTTTAATAGGGTAAAAGGGTTTCATAACAAAATTACACAAAAATACACAAAAGTAAACTTTTTTTACTAGGGAAAAAAGGTTTCATAAGAAAAGTACAGAAAAGTACACAAAAGTACACTTTTTTTGCTGGGGTTAAAAGGTTTCATTACAAAAGAACACAAAAGAACACAAAAGGACACTAAAGAACACTTTTTTTGCTAGGGAAAATAGGTTCATAACAAAAGGACACAAAATAACACAAAAGGACCCAAAAGTACTCTTATTATGCTAGGGAAAATAGGTGATATAACAAATGAAGACAAAAAGATACAAAAGGACACTTTTTTTGCTAGTGAAAAAAGGTTTCATAACAAAAGTACACAAACGGACACAAAAGAACACTTTTTTTGCAAGGGTAAAAGGGTTTCATAACAAAAGAACACAAAAGTACACAAAAGTAAACTTTTTTTATTAGGGTAAAAGTGTTTCGAAACAAAAGTACACAAAAGGACACAAAAAATCACTTTTTTTAATAGGGTAAAAGGGTTTCATAACAAAATTACACAAAAATACACAAAAGTAAACTTTTTTTACTAGGGAAAAAAGGTATCATAAGAATAGTACAGAAAAGTACACAAAAAATCACTTTTTTTAATATGGTAAAAGGGTTTCATAAAAGAATTACACAAAAGAGACAAAAGGCATACTAATTTTGCTATGGAAAAAAGGTTTAATAACAAAAGTACACAAAAGGACACAAAAGTACACTTTTTTTGCTAGGGTAAAAGGGTTTCATAACAAAAGTACACAAAAGAACACAAAAGGACCCAAAAGAACACTTATTTTGCTAGGGAAAATAGGTTGTATAACAAAAGTACACAAAAGGACACAAAAAATCACTTTTTTTAATAGGGTAAAAAGGATTTATAACAAAATTACACAAAAGGAGACAAAAGGCATACTAATTTTGCTAGGGAAAAAAGGTTTAATAACAAAGGAACACAAAAGTAAACTTTCTTTACTAGGGTAAAAGTGTTTCGAAACAAAAGTACACAAAAGGACACAAAAAATCACTTTTTTTAATAGGGTAAAAGGGTTTCATAACAAAATTACACAAAAATACACAAAAGTAAACTTTTTTTACTGGGGAAAAAAGGTTCCATAAGAAAAGAACAGAAAAGTACACAAAAGTACACTTTTTTTGCTGGGGTTAAAAGGTTTCATTACAAAAGTACACAAAAGAACACAAAAGGACACTTTTTTTTCTAGTGAAAATAGGTTTCATAACAAAAGTACACAAACGGACACAAAAGTACACTTTTTTTGCAAGAGTAACAGGGTTTCATAACAAAAGAACACAATAGTACACAAAAGTAAACTTTTTTTACTAGGTAAAAGTGTTTCGAAACAAAATTACACAAACGGACACAAAAAATCACTTTTTTTAATAGGGTAAAAGGGTTTCATAACAAAATTACACAAAAGGAGACAAAAGGCATACTAATTTTGCTAGTGAAAATAGGTTTCATAACAAAATTACACATACGGACACAAAAGTACACTTTTTTTGCAAGGGTAAAAGGGTTTCATAACAAAAGAACACAAAAGTACACAAAAGTAAACTTTTTTTACTAGGGTAAAAGTGTTTCGAAACAAAAGCACACAAAAAGACACAAAAAATCACTTTTTTTAATAGGGTAAAAGGGTTTCATAACAAAATTACACAAAAGGAGACAAAAGAACACTTATTTTGCTAGGAAAAAAAGGTTGAATAACAAAAGTACACAAAAGGACACAAAAAATCACTTTTTTTGCAAGGGTAAAAGGGTTTCATAACAAAAGAACACAAAAGTAAACTTTTTTTACTAGGGTAAAAGGGTTTCGAAACAAAAGTACACAAAAGGACACAAAAAATCACTTTTTTTAATAGGGTAAAAGGGTTTCATAACAAAATTACACAAAAATACACAAAAGTAAACTTTTTTTACTGGGGAAAAAAGGTTCCATAAGAAAAGAACAGAAAAGTACACAAAAGTACACTTTTTTTGCTGGGGTTAAAAGGTTTCATTACAAAAGTACACAAAAGAACACAAAAGGACACTTTTTTTTCTAGTGAAAATAGGTTTCATAACAAAAGTACACAAACGGACACAAAAGTACACTTTTTTTGCAAGAGTAACAGGGTTTCATAACAAAAGAACACAAAAGTACACAAAAGTAAACTTTTTTTACTAGGTAAAAGTGTTTCGAAACAAAATTACACAAACGGACACAAAAAATCACTTTTTTTAATAGGGTAAAAGGGTTTCATAACAAAATTACACAAAAGGAGACAAAAGGCATACTAATTTTGCTAGTGAAAATAGGTTTCATAACAAAATTACACATACGGACACAAAAGTACACTTTTTTTGCAAGGGTAAAAGGGTTTCATAACAAAAGAACACAAAAGTACACAAAAGTAAACTTTTTTTACTAGGGTAAAAGTGTTTCGAAACAAAAGCACACAAAAAGACACAAAAAATCACTTTTTTTAATAGGGTAAAAGGGTTTCATAACAAAATTACACAAAAGGAGACAAAAGAACACTTATTTTGCTAGGAAATAAAGGTTGAATAACAAAAGTACACAAAAGGACACAAAAAATCACTTTTTTTGCAAGGGTAAAAGGGTTTCATAACAAAAGAACACAAAAGTAAACTTTTTTTACTAGGGTAAAAGGGTTTCGAAACAAAAGTACATAAAAGGACACAAAAAATCCATTTTTTTAATAGGGTAAAAGGGTTTCATAACAAAAGTACACATACGGACACAAAAGTACACTTTTTTTGCAAGGGTAAAAGGGTTTCGAAACAAAAGTACACAAAAGGACACAAAAAATCCATTTTTTTAATAGGGTAAAAGGGTTTCATAACAAAATTACACATACGGACACAAAAGTACACTTTTTTTGCAAGGGTAAAAGGGTTTCATAACAAAAGAACACAAAAGTACACAAAAGTAAACTTTTTTTACTAGGGTAAAAGTGTTTCGAAACAAAAGTACACAAAAAGACACAAAAAATCACTTTTTTTAATAGGGTAAAAGGGTTTCATAACAAAATTACACATACGGACACAAAAGTACACTTTTTTTGCAAGGGTAAAAGGGTTTCATAACAAAAGAACACTAAAGTACACAAAAGTAAACTTTTTTTACTTGGGTAAAAGTGTTTCGAAACAAAAGTACACAAAAAGACACAAAAAATCACTTTTTTTAATAGGGTAAAAGGGTTTCATAACAAAAGAACACAAAAGTAAACTTTTTTTACTAGGGTAAAAGGGTTTCGAAACAAAAGTACATAAAAGGACACAAAAAATCCATTTTTTTAATAGGGTAAAAGGGTTTCATAACAAAAGTACACATACGGACACAAAAGTACACTTTTTTTGCAAGGGTAAAAGGGTTTCATAACAAAAGAACACTAAAGTACACAAAAGTAAACTTTTTTTACTTGGGTAAAAGTGTTTCGAAACAAAAGTACACAAAAAGACACAAAAAATCACTTTTTTTATTAGGGTAAAAGGGTTTCATAACAAAATTACACAAAAGGAGACAAAAAGCATACTAATTTTGCTAGTGAAAATAGGTTTCATAACAAAAGTACACAAACGGACACAAAAGTACACTTTTTTTGCAAGGGTAAAAGGGTTTCATAACAAAAGAACACTAAAGAACACAAAAGTAAACTTTTTTTACTTGGGTAAAAGTGTTTCGAAACAAAAGTACACAAAAGGACACAAAAAATCGCTTTTTTTAATAGGGTAAAAGGGTTTCATAACAAAATTACACAAAAGGAGACAAAAGGCATACTAATTTTGCTAGGGAAAAAAGGTTTAATAACAAAAGTACACAAAAGGACACAAAAGGACCCAAAAGAACACTTATTTTGCTAGGAAAAAAAGGTTGAATAACAAAAGTACACAAAAGGACACAAAAAATCACTTTTTTTGCAAGGGTAAAAGGGTTTCATAACAAAAGAACACAAAAGTAAACTTTTTTTACTAGGGTAAAAGGGTTTCGAAACAAAAGTACACAAAAGGACACAAAAAATCCATTTTTTTAATAGGGTAAAAGGGTTTCATAACAAAATTACACAAAAATACACAAAAGTAAACTTTTTTTACTAGGGAAAAAAGGTTTCATAAGAAAAGTACAGAAAAGTACACAAAAGTAAACTTTTTTTACTAGGGTAAAAGTGTTTCGAAACAAAAGTACACAAAAGGACACAAAAAATCACTTTTTTTAATAGGGTAAAAGGGTTTCATAACACAATTACACAAAAGGAGACAAAAAGCATACTAATTTTGCTAGTGAAAATAGGTTTCATAACAAAAGTACACAAACGGACACAAAAGTACACTTTTTTTGCAAGGGTAAAAGGGTTTCATAACAAAAGAACACAAAAGTACACAAAAGTAAACTTTTTTTACTAGGGAAAAAAGGTTTCATAAGAAAAGTACAGAAAAGTACACAAAAGTAAACTTTTTTTACCAGGGAAAAAAGGTTTCATAAGAAAAGTACAGAAAAGTACACAAAAGTAAACTTTTTTTACTAGGGTAAAAGTGTTTCGAAACAAAAGTACACAAAAGGACACAAAAAATCACTTTTTTTATTAGGGTAAAAGGGTTTCATAACAAAATTACACAAAAGGAGACAAAAAGCATACTAATTTTGCTAGTGAAAATAGGTTTCATAACAAAAGTACACAAACGGACACAAAAGTACACTTTTTTTGCAAGGTTAAAAGGGTTTCATAACAAAAGAACACAAAAGTACACAAAAGTAAACTTTTTTTACTAGGGTAAAAGTGTTTCGAAACAAAAGTACACAAAAAGACACAAAAAATCACTTTTTTTAATAGGGTAAAAGGGTTTCTTAACAAAATGACACAAAAATACACAAAAGTAAACTTATTTTACTAGGGAAAAAAGGTTTCATAAGAATAGTACAGAAAAGTACACAAAAGTACACTTTTTTTGCTGGGGTTAAAAGGTTTCATTACAAAAGTACACAAAAGAACACAAAAGGACACTAAAGAACACTTTTTTTGCTAGGGAAAAAAGGTTCATAACAAAAGGACACAAAATAACACAAAAGGACCCAAAAGTACTCTTATTATGCTAGTGAAAATAGGTGATATAACAAATGAAGACAAAAAGACACAAAAGGACACTTTTTTTGCTAGTGAAAATAGGTTTCATTACAAAAGTACACAAACGGACACAAAAGTACACTTTTTTTGCAAGGGTAAAAGGGTTTCCTAACAAAAGAACACAAAAGTACACAAAAGTAAACTTTTTTTACTAGGGTAAAAGTGTTTCGAAACAAAAGTACACAAAAGGACACAAAAGTACACTTTTTTTGCAAGGTTAAAAGGGTTTCATAACAAAAGAACACAAAAGTACACAAAAGTAAACTTTTTTTACTAGGGTAAAAGTGTTTCGAAACAAAAGTACACAAAAAGACACAAAAAATCACTTTTTTTGATAGGGTAAAAGGGTTTCATAACAAAAGTACACATACGGACACAAAAGTACACTTTTTTTGCAAGGGTAAAAGGGTTTCATAACAAAAGAACACAAAAGTACACAAAAGTAAACTTTTTTTACTAGGGTAAAAGTGTTTCGAAACAAAAGTACACAAAAGGACACAAAAAATCACTTTTTTTAATAGGGTAAAAGGGTTTCATAACAAAATTACACAAAAATACACAAAAGTAAACTTTTTTTACTAGGGAAAAAAGGTTTCATAACAAAAGTACAGAAAAGTACACAAAAGTACACTTTTTTTGCTGGGGTTAAAAGGTTTCATTACAAAAGTACACAAAAGAACACAAAAGGACACTTAAGAACACTTTTTTTGCTAGGGAAAAAAGGTTCATAACAAAAGGACACAAAATAACACAAAAGGACCCAAAAGTACTCTTATTATGCTAGGGAAAATAGGTGATATAACAAATGAAGACAAAATGACACAAAAGGACACTTTTTTTGCTAGTGAATATAGGTTTCATAACAAAAGTACACAAACGGACACAAAAGTACACTTTTTTTGCAAGGGTAAAAGGGTTTCATAACAAAATTACACAAAAGGAGACAAAAGGCATACTAATTTTGTTAGGGAAAAAAGGTTTAATAACAAAAGTACACAAAGGACACAAAAGTACACTTTTTTTGCTTGGGTAAAAGGGTTTGCTAACAAAAGTACACAAAAGAACACAAAAGGACCCAAAAGAACACTTATTTTGCTAGGGAATATAGGTTGTATAACAAAAGTACACAAAAGGACACAAAAAATCACTTTTTTTAAAAGGGGAAAAGGGTTTCATAACAAAATTACACAATAGGAGACAAAAGGCATACTAATTTTGCTAGGGAAAAAAGGTTTAATAACAAAAGTACACAAAAGGACACAAAAGTACACTTTTTTTGCTAGGGTAAAAGGGTTTCATAACAAAAGAACACAAAAGAACACAAAAGGACCCAAAAGAACACTTATTTTGTCTAGAGAAAATAGGTTGTATAACAAAAGTACACAAAAGAACACAAAAGGACCCAAAAGAACTCTTATTATGCTAGGGAAAATAGGTGATATAACAAAAGTACACAAACGGACACAAAAGTACACTTTTTTTGCAAGGGTAAAAGGGTTTCATAACAAAAGAACACAAAAGTACACAAAAGTAAACTTTTTTTACTAGGGTAAAAATGTTTCGCAACAAAAGTACACAAAAGGACACAAAAAATCACTTTTTTTAATAGGGTAAAAGGGTTTCATAACAAAATTACACAAAAGGAGACAAGAGGCATACTAATTTTGCTAGGGAAAAAAGGTTTCATAACAAAAGAACACAAACGGACCCAAAAGAACACTTTTTTTAATAGGTTAAAAGGGTTTCATAACAAAAGAACGCAAAAGTACACAAAAGTAAACTTTTTTTACTAGGGTAAAAGTGTTTCGAAACAAAAGTACACAAAAAGACACAAAAAATCACTTTTTTTAATAGGGTAAAAGGGTTTCATAACAAAATTACACAAAAGCAGACAAAAGGCATACTAATTTTGCTAGGGAAAAAAGGTTTAATAACAAAAGTACACAAAAGGACACAAAAGTACACTTTTTTTGCTAGGGTAAAAGGGTTTCATAACAAAAGAACACAAAAGAACACAAAAGGACCCAAAAGAACACTTATTTTGTCTAGGGAAAATAGGTTGTATAACAAAAGTACACAAAAGAACACAAAAGTACACTTTTTTTGCAAGGGTAAAAGGGTTTCATAACAAAAGAACACAAAAGTACACAAAAGTAAACTTTTTTTACTAGGGTAAAAGTGTTTCGAAACAAAAGTACACAAAAGGACACAAAAAATCACTTTTTTTAATAGGGTAAAAGGGTTTCATAACAAAATTACACAAAAGGAGACAAAAGGCAAACTAATTTTGCTAGGGAAAAAAGGTTTAATAACAAAAGTACACAAAAGGACACAAAAGTACACTTTTTTTGCTAGGGTAAAAAGGTTCATAACAAAAGGACACAAAATAACACAAAAGGACCCAAAAGTACTCTTATTATGCTAGGGAAAATAGGTGATATAACAAATGAAGACAAAATGACACAAAAGGACACTTTTTTTGCTAGTGAATATAGGTTTCATAACAAAAGTACACAAACGGACACAAAAGTACACTTTTTTTGCAAGGGTAAAAGGGTTTCCTAACAAAAGAACACAAAAGTACACAAAAGTAAACTTTTTTACTAGGGTAAAAGTGTTTCGAAACAAAAGTACACAAAAGGACACAAAAGTACACTTTTTTTGCAAGGTTAAAAGGGTTTCATAACAAAAGAACACAAAAGTACACAAAAGTAAACTTTTTTTACTAGGGTAAAAGTGTTTCGAAACAAAAGTACACAAAAAGACACAAAAAATCACTTTTTTTAATAGGGTAAAAGGGTTTCTTAACAAAATGACACAAAAATACACAAAAGTAAACTTTTTTTACTAGAGAAAAAAGGTTTCATAAGAATAGTACAGAAAAGTACACAAAAGTACACTTTTTTTGCTGGGGTTAAAAGGTTTCATTACAAAAGTACACAAAAGAACACAAAAGGACACTTAAGAACACTTTTTTTGCTAGGGAAAAAAGGTTCATAACAAAAGGACACAAAATAACACAAAAGGACCCAAAAGTACTCTTATTATGCTAGGGAAAATAGGTGATATAACAAATGAAGACAAAATGACACAAAAGGACACTTTTTTTGCTAGTGAATATAGGTTTCATAACAAAAGTACACAAACGGACACAAAAGTACACTTTTTTTGCAAGGGTAAAAGGGTTTCCTAACAAAAGAACACAAAAGTACACAAAAGTAAACTTTTTTTACTAGGGTAAAAGTGTTTCGAAACAAAAGTACACAAAAGGACACAAAAGTACACTTTTTTTGCAAGGTTAAAAGGGTTTCATAACAAAAGAACACAAAAGTACACAAAAGTAAACTTTTTTTACTAGGGTAAAAGTGTTTCGAAACAAAAGTACACAAAAAGACACAAAAAATCACTTTTTTTGATAGGGTAAAAGGGTTTCATAACAAAAGTACACATACGGACACAAAAGTACACTTTTTTTGCAAGGGTAAAAGGGTTTCATAACAAAAGAACACAAAAGTACACAAAAGTAAACTTTTTTTACTAGGGTAAAAGTGTTTCGAAACAAAAGTACACAAAAGGACACAAAAAATCACTTTTTTTAATAGGGTAAAAGGGTTTCATAACAAAATTACACAAAAATACACAAAAGTAAACTTTTTTTACTAGGGAAAAAAGGTTTCATAACAAAAGTACAGAAAAGTACACAAAAGTACACTTTTTTTGCTGGGGTTAAAAGGTTTCATTACAAAAGTACACAAAAGAACACAAAAGGACACTTAAGAACACTTTTTTTGCTAGGGAAAAAAGGTTCATAACAAAAGGACACAAAATAACACAAAAGGACCCAAAAGTACTCTTATTATGCTAGGGAAAATAGGTGATATAACAAATGAAGACAAAATGACACAAAAGGACACTTTTTTTGCTAGTGAATATAGGTTTCATAACAAAAGTACACAAACGGACACAAAAGTACACTTTTTTTGCAAGGGTAAAAGGGTTTCCTAACAAAAGAACACAAAAGTACACAAAAGTAAACTTTTTTTACTAGGGTAAAAGTGTTTCGAAACAAAAGTACACAAAAGGACACAAAAGTACACTTTTTTTGCAAGGTTAAAAGGGTTTCATAACAAAAGAACACAAAAGTACACAAAAGTAAACTTTTTTTACTAGGGTAAAAGTGTTTCGAAACAAAAGTACACAAAAAGACACAAAAAATCACTTTTTTTGATAGGGTAAAAGGGTTTCATAACAAAAGTACACATACGGACACAAAAGTACACTTTTTTTGCAAGGGTAAAAGGGTTTCATAACAAAAGAACACAAAAGTACACAAAAGTAAACTTTTTTTACTAGGGTAAAAGTGTTTCGAAACAAAAGTACACAAAAGGACACAAAAAATCACTTTTTTTAATAGGGTAAAAGGGTTTCATAACAAAATTACACAAAAATACACAAAAGTAAACTTTTTTTACTAGGGAAAAAAGGTTTCATAACAAAAGTACAGAAAAGTACACAAAAGTACACTTTTTTTGCTGGGGTTAAAAGGTTTCATTACAAAAGTACACAAAAGAACACAAAAGGACACTTAAGAACACTTTTTTTGCTAGGGAAAAAAGGTTCATAACAAAAGGACACAAAATAACACAAAAGGACCCAAAAGTACTCTTATTATGCTAGGGAAAATAGGTGATATAACAAATGAAGACAAAATGACACAAAAGGACACTTTTTTTGCTAGTGAATATAGGTTTCATAACAAAAGTACACAAACGGACACAAAAGTACACTTTTTTTGCAAGGGTAAAAGGGTTTCATAACAAAATTACACAAAAGGAGACAAAAGGCATACTAATTTTGTTAGGGAAAAAAGGTTTAATAACAAAAGTACACAAAGGACACAAAAGTACACTTTTTTTGCTTGGGTAAAAGGGTTTGCTAACAAAAGTACACAAAAGAACACAAAAGGACCCAAAAGAACACTTATTTTGCTAGGGAATATAGGTTGTATAACAAAAGTACACAAAAGGACACAAAAAATCACTTTTTTTAAAAGGGGAAAAGGGTTTCATAACAAAATTACACAATAGGAGACAAAAGGCATACTAATTTTGCTAGGGAAAAAAGGTTTAATAACAAAAGTACACAAAAGGACACAAAAGTACACTTTTTTTGCTAGGGTAAAAGGGTTTCATAACAAAAGAACACAAAAGAACACAAAAGGACCCAAAAGAACACTTATTTTGTCTAGAGAAAATAGGTTGTATAACAAAAGTACACAAAAGAACACAAAAGGACCCAAAAGAACTCTTATTATGCTAGGGAAAATAGGTGATATAACAAAAGTACACAAACGGACACAAAAGTACACTTTTTTTGCAAGGGTAAAAGGGTTTCATAACAAAAGAACACAAAAGTACACAAAAGTAAACTTTTTTTACTAGGGTAAAAATGTTTCGCAACAAAAGTACACAAAAGGACACAAAAAATCACTTTTTTTAATAGGGTAAAAGGGTTTCATAACAAAATTACACAAAAGGAGACAAGAGGCATACTAATTTTGCTAGGGAAAAAAGGTTTCATAACAAAAGAACACAAACGGACCCAAAAGAACACTTTTTTTAATAGGTTAAAAGGGTTTCATAACAAAAGAACGCAAAAGTACACAAAAGTAAACTTTTTTTACTAGGGTAAAAGTGTTTCGAAACAAAAGTACACAAAAAGACACAAAAAATCACTTTTTTTAATAGGGTAAAAGGGTTTCATAACAAAATTACACAAAAGCAGACAAAAGGCATACTAATTTTGCTAGGGAAAAAAGGTTTAATAACAAAAGTACACAAAAGGACACAAAAGTACACTTTTTTTGCTAGGGTAAAAGGGTTTCATAACAAAAGAACACAAAAGAACACAAAAGGACCCAAAAGAACACTTATTTTGTCTAGGGAAAATAGGTTGTATAACAAAAGTACACAAAAGAACACAAAAGTACACTTTTTTTGCAAGGGTAAAAGGGTTTCATAACAAAAGAACACAAAAGTACACAAAAGTAAACTTTTTTTACTAGGGTAAAAGTGTTTCGAAACAAAAGTACACAAAAGGACACAAAAAATCACTTTTTTTAATAGGGTAAAAGGGTTTCATAACAAAATTACACAAAAGGAGACAAAAGGCATACTAATTTTGCTAGGGAAAAAAGGTTTAATAACAAAAGTACACAAAAGGACACAAAAGTACACTTTTTTTGCTAGGGTAAAAAGGTTCATAACAAAAGGACACAAAATAACACAAAAGGACCCAAAAGTACTCTTATTATGCTAGTGAAAATAGGTGATATAACAAATGAAGACAAAAAGACACAAAAGGACACTTTTTTTGCTAGTGAAAATAGGTCATTACAAAAGTACACAAACGGACACAAAAGTACACTTTTTTTACTAGGGTAAAAGTGTTTCGAAACAAAAGTACACAAAAGGACACAAAAGTACACTTTTTTTGCAAGGTTAAAAGGGTTTCATAACAAAAGAACACAAAAGTACACAAAAGTAAACTTTTTTTACTAGGGTAAAAGTGTTTCGAAACAAAAGTACACAAAAAGACACAAAAAATCACTTTTTTTAATAGGGTAAAAGGGTTTCTTAACAAAATGACACAAAAATACACAAAAGTAAACTTTTTTTACTAGAGAAAAAAGGTTTCATAAGAATAGTACAGAAAAGTACACAAAAGTACACTTTTTTTGCTGGGGTTAAAAGGTTTCATTACAAAAGTACACAAAAGAACACAAAAGGACACTTAAGAACACTTTTTTTGCTAGGGAAAAAAGGTTCATAACAAAAGGACACAAAATAACACAAAAGGACCCAAAAGTACTCTTATTATGCTAGGGAAAATAGGTGATATAACAAATGAAGACAAAATGACACAAAAGGACACTTTTTTTGCTAGTGAATATAGGTTTCATAACAAAAGTACACAAACGGACACAAAAGTACACTTTTTTTGCAAGGGTAAAAGGGTTTCATAACAAAATTACACAAAAGGAGACAAAAGGCATACTAATTTTGTTAGGGAAAAAAGGTTTAATAACAAAAGTACACAAAGGACACAAAAGTACACTTTTTTTGCTTGGGTAAAAGGGTTTCATAACAAAAGTACACAAAAGAACACAAAAGGACCCAAAAGAACACTTATTTTGCTAGGGAATATAGGTTGTATAACAAAAGTACACAAAAGGACACAAAAAATCACTTTTTTTAATAGGGTAAAAGGGTTTCATAACAAAATTACACAAAAGGAGACAAAAGGCATACTAATTTTGCTAGGGAAAAAAGGTTTAATAACAAAAGTACACAAAAGGACACAAAAGTACACTTTTTTTGCTAGGGTAAAAGGGTTTCATAACAAAAGAACACAAAAGAACACAAAAGGACCAAAAAGAACACTTATTTTGTCTAGGGAAAATAGGTTGTATAACAAAAGTACACAAAAGAACACAAAAGTAAACTTTTTTTACTAGGGTAAAAGTGTTTCGAAACAAAAGTACACAAACGGACACAAAAGTACACTTTTTTTGCAAGGGTAAAAGGGTTTCCTAACAAAAGAACACAAAAGTACACAAAAGTAAACTTTTTTTACTAGGGTAAAAGTGTTTCGAAACAAAAGTACACAAAAGGACACAAAAGTACACTTTTTTTGCAAGGTTAAAAGGGTTTCATAACAAAAGAACACAAAAGTACACAAAAGTAAACTTTTTTTACTAGGGTAAAAGTGTTTCGAAACAAAAGTACACAAAAAGACACAAAAAATCACTTTTTTTGATAGGGTAAAAGGGTTTCATAACAAAAGTACACATACGGACACAAAAGTACACTTTTTTTGCAAGGGTAAAAGGGTTTCATAACAAAAGAACACAAAAGTACACAAAAGTAAACTTTTTTTACTATGGTAAAAGTGTTTCGAAACAAAAGTACACAAAAGGACACAAAAAATCACTTTTTTTAATAGGGTAAAAGGGTTACATAACAAAATTAAACAAAAATACACAAAAGTAAACTTTTTTTACTAGGGAAAAAAGGTTTCATAACAAAAGTACAGAAAAGTACACAAAAGTACACTTTTTTTGCTGGGGTTAAAAGGTTTCATTACAAAAGTACACAAAAGAACACAAAAGGACACTTAAGAACACTTTTTTTGCTAGGGAAAAAAGGTTCATAACAAAAGGACACAAAATAACACAAAAGGACCCAAAAGTACTCTTATTATGCTAGGGAAAATAGGTAATATAACAAATGAAGACAAAATGACACAAAAGGACACTTTTTTTGCTAGTGAATATAGGCTTCATAACAAAAGTACACAAACGGACACAAAAGTACACTTTTTTTGCAAGGGTAATAGGGTTTAATAACAAAATTACACAAAAGGAGACAAAAGGCATACTAATTTTGTAAGGGAAAAAAGGTTTAATAACAAAAGTACACAAAGGACACAAAAGTACACTTTTTTTGCTTGGGTAAAAGGGTTTCATAACAAAAGTACACAAAAGAACACAAAAGGACCCAAAAGAACACTTATTTTGCTAGGGAATATAGGTTGTATAACAAAAGTACACAAAAGGACACAAAAAATCACTTTTTTTAATAGGGTAAAAGGGTTTCATAACAAAATTACACAAAAGGAGACAAAAGGCATACTAATTTTGCTAGGGAAAAAAGGTTTAATAACAAAAGTACACAAAAGGACACAAAAGTACACTTTTTTTGCTAGGGTAAAAGGGTTTCATAACAAAAGAACACAAAAGAACACAAAAGGACCAAAAAGAACACTTATTTTGTCTAGGGAAAATAGGTTGTATAACAAAAGTACACAAAAGAACACAAAAGGACCCAAAAGAACTCTTATTATGCTAGGGAAAATAGGTGATATAACTAAAGTACACAAACGGACACAAAAGTACACTTTTTTTGCAAGGGTAAAAGGGTTTCCTAACAAAAGAACACAAAAGTACACAAAAGTAAACTTTTTTTACTAGGGTAAAAGTGTTTCGAAACAAAAGTACACAAAAGGACACAAAAAAACACTTTTTTTAATAGGGTAAAAGGGTTTCATAACAAAAGTACACTTTTTTCGCTGGGGTTAAAAGGTTTCATTACAAAAGTACACAAAAGAACACAAAAGGACACTTAAGAACACTTTTTTTGCTAGGGAAAAAAGGTTCATAACAAAAGGACACAAAATAACACAAAAGGACCCAAAAGTACTCTTATTATGCTAGGGAAAATAGGTGATATAACAAATGAAGACAAAATGACACAAAAGGACACTTTTTTTGCTAGTGAATATAGGTTTCATAACAAAAGTACACAAACGGACACAAAAGTACACTTTTTTTGCAAGGGTAAAAGGGTTTCATAACAAAATTACACAAAAGGAGACAAAAGGCATACTAATTTTGTTAGGGAAAAAAGGTTTAATAACAAAAGTACACAAAGGACACAAAAGTACACTTTTTTTGCTTGGGTAAAAGGGTTTCATAACAAAAGTACACAAAAGAACACAAAAGGACCCAAAAGAACACTTATTTTGCTAGGGAATATAGGTTGTATAACAAAAGTACACAAAAGGACACAAAAAATCACTTTTTTTAATAGGGTAAAAGGGTTTCATAACAAAATTACACAAAAGGAGACAAAAGGCATACTAATTTTGCTAGGGAAAAAAGGTTTAATAACAAAAGTACACAAAAGGACACAAAAGTACACTTTTTTTGCTAGGGTAAAAGGGTTTCATAACAAAAGAACACAAAAGAACACAAAAGGACCCAAAAGAACACTTATTTTGTCTAGGGAAAATAGGTTGTATAACAAAAGTACACAAAAGAACACAAAAGGACCCAAAAGAACTCTTATTATGCTAGGGAAAATAGGTGATATAACAAAAGTACACAAACGGACACAAAAGTACACTTTTTTTGCAAGGGTAAAAGGGTTTCATAACAAAAGAACACAAAAGTACACAAAAGTAAACTTTTTTTACTAGAATAAAAGTGTTTCGAAAAAAAAGTACACAAAAGGACACAAAAAAACACTTTTTTTAATAGGGTAAAAGGGTTTCATAACAAAAGTACACAAAAGGACAGAAAGGCATACTAATTTTGCTAGGGAAAAAAGGTTTCATAACAAAAGTAAAGAAAAGGACACAAAAGTACTTTTTTTTTGCTAGGGTAAAAGGGTTTCATAACAAAAGAACACAAACGGACCCAAAAGAACACTTTTTTTAATAGGTTAAAAGGGTTTCATAACAAAAGAACGCAAAAGTACACAAAAGTAAACTTTTTTTACTAGGGTAAAAGTGTTTCGAAACAAAAGTACACAAAAAGACACAAAAAATCACTTTTTTTAATAGGGTAAAAGGGTTTCATAACAAAATTACACAAAAGGAGACAAAAGGCATACTAATTTTGCTAGGGAAAAAAGGTTTAATAACAAAAGTACACAAAAGGACACAAAAGTACACATTTTTTGCTAGGGTAAAAGGGTTTCATAACAAAAGAACACAAAAGAACACAAAAGGACCCAAAAGAACACTTATTTTGTCTAGGGAAAATAGGTTGTATAACAAAAGTACACAAAAGAACACAAAAGTACACTTTTTTTGCAAGGGTAAAAGGGTTTCATAACAAAAGAACACAAAAGTACACAAAAGTAAACTTTTTTTACTAGGGTAAAAGTGTTTCGCAACAAAAGTACACAAAACGACACAAAAAATCACTTTTTTTAATAGGGTAAAAGGGTTTCATAACAAAATTACACAAAAGGAGACAAAAGGCATACTAATTTTGCTAGGGAAAAAAGGTTTAATAACAAAAGTACACAAAAGGACACAAAAGTACACTTTTTTTGCTAGGGTAAAAGGGTTTCATAACAAAAGAACACAAAAGAACACAAAAGGACCCAAAAGAACACTTATTTTGTCTAGGGAAAATAGGTTGTATAACAAAAGTACACAAAAGAACACAAAAGGACCCAAAAGAACTCTTATTATGCTAGGGAAAATAGGTGATATAACAAAAGTACACAAACGGACACAAAAGTACACTTTTTTTGCAAGGGTAAAAGGGTTTCATAACAAAAGAACACAAAAGTACACAAAAGTAAACTTTTTTTACTAGAATAAAAGGGTTTCATAACAAAAGTACACAAAAGGACAGAAAGGCATACTAATTTTGCTAGGGAAAAAAGGTTTCATAACAAAAGTAAAGAAAAGGACACAAAAGTACTTTTTTTTTGCTAGGGTAAAAGGGTTTCATAACAAAAGAACACAAACGGACCCAAAAGAACACTTTTTTTAATAGGTTAAAAGGGTTTCATAATAAAAGAACGCAAAAGTACACAAAAGTAAACTTTTTTTACTAGGGTAAAAGTGTTTCGAAACAAAAGTACACAAAATACACAAAAAATCACTTTTTTTAATAGGGTAAAAGGGTTTCATAACAAAATTTCACAAAAGGAGACAAAAGGCATACTAATTTTGCTAGGGAAAAAAGGTTTAATAACAAAAGTACACAAAAGGACACAAAAGTACACTTTTTTTGCTAGGGAAAAAGGGTTTCATAACAAAAGAACACAAAAGAACACAAAAGGACCCAAAAGAACACTTATTTTGTCTAGGGAAAATAGGTTGTATAACAAAAGTACACAAAAGAACACAAAAGGACCCAAAAGAACTCTTATTATGTTATGGAAATAGGTGATATAACAAAAGTACACAAACGAACACAAAAGTACACTTTTTTTGCAAGGGTAAAAGGGTTTCATAACAAAAGAACACTAAAGTACACAAAAGTAAACTTTTTTTACTAGGGTTAAAGTGTTTCGAAACAAAAGTACACAAAAGGACACAAAAAATCACTTTTTTTACTAGGGTTAAAGTGTTTCGAAACAAAAGTACACAAAAGAACACAAAAGGACCCAAAAGAACTCTTATTATGTTATGGAAATAGGTGATATAACAAAAGTACACAAACGAACACAAAAGTACACTTTTTTTGCAAGGGTAAAAGGGTTTCATAACAAAAGAACACAAAAGTACACAAAAGTAAACTTTTTTTACTAGAATAAAAGGGTTTCATAACAAAAGTACACAAAAGGACAGAAAGGCATACTAATTTTGCTAGGGAAAAAAGGTTTCATAACAAAAGTAAAGAAAAGGACACAAAAGTACTTTTTTTTGCTAGGGTAAAAGGGTTTCATAACAAAAGAACACAAACGGACCCAAAAGAACACTTTTTTTAATAGGTTAAAAGGGTTTCATAATAAAAGAACGCAAAAGTACACAAAAGTAAACTTTTTTTACTAGGGTAAAAGTGTTTCGAAACAAAAGTACACAAAAAGACACAAAAAATCACTTTTTTTAATAGGGTAAAAGGGTTTCATAACAAAATTTCACAAAAGGAGACAAAAGGCATACTAATTTTGCTAGGGAAAAAAGGTTTAATAACAAAAGTACACAAAAGGACACAAAAGTACACTTTTTTTGCTAGGGAAAAAGGGTTTCATAACAAAAGAACACAAAAGAACACAAAAGGACCCAAAAGAACACTTATTTTGTCTAGGGAAAATAGGTTGTATAACAAAAGTACACAAAAGAACACAAAAGGACCCAAAAGAACTCTTATTATGTTATGGAAATAGGTGATATAACAAAAGTACACAAACGAACACAAAAGTACTTTTTTTTTGCTAGGGTAAAAGGGTTTCATAACAAAAGAACACAAACGGACCCAAAAGAACACTTTTTTTAATAGGTTAAAAGGGTTTCATAATAAAAGAACGCAAAAGTACACAAAAGTAAACTTTTTTTACTAGGGTAAAAGTGTTTCGAAACAAAAGTACACAAAAAGACACAAAAAATCACTTTTTTTAATAGGGTAAAAGGGTTTCATAACAAAATTTCACAAAAGGAGACAAAAGGCATACTAATTTTGCTAGGGAAAAAAGGTTTAATAACAAAAGTACACAAAAGGACACAAAAGTACACTTTTTTTGCTAGGGAAAAAGGGTTTCATAACAAAAGAACACAAAAGAACACAAAAGGACCCAAAAGAACACTTATTTTGTCTAGGGAAAATAGGTTGTATAACAAAAGTACACAAAAGAACACAAAAGGACCCAAAAGAACTCTTATTATGTTATGGAAATAGGTGATATAACAAAAGTACACAAACGAACACAAAAGTACACTTTTTTTGCAAGGGTAAAAGGGTTTCATAACAAAAGAACACAAAAGTACACAAAAGTAAACTTTTTTTACTAGGGTTAAAGTGTTTCGAAACAAAAGTACACAAAAGGACACAAAAAATCACTTTTTTTAATAGGGTAAAAAGGTTTCATAACAAAATTACACAAAAATACACAAAAGTAAACTTTTTTTACTAGGGAAAAAAGGTTTCATAACAAAAGTACAGAAAAGTACACAAAAGTACACTTTTTTTGCTGGGGTTAAAAGGTTTCAATACAAAAGTACACAAAAGAACACATAAGGACCCAAAAGTACTCTAATTATGCTAGGGAAAATAGGTGATATAACAAATGAAGACAAAATGACACTAAAGGAAACTTTTTTTGCTAGTGAATATAGGTTTCATAACAAAAGTACACAAACGGACACAAAAGTACACTTTTTTTGCAAGGGTAAAAGGGTTTCATAACAAAATTACACAAAAGTACACAAAAGTAAACTTTTTTTGCTAGGGTAAAAGGGTTTCATAACAAAAGTGCACAAAAGAACACAAAAGGACCCAAAAGAACTCTTATTATGCTAGGGAAAATAGGTGATATAATAAATGGAGGCAAAAATACACAAAAAGACACTTGTTTTGCTAGTGAAAAAAGGTTTCATAACAAAAGTACACAAAAGGACACAAAAGTACACTTTTTTTGCAAGGGTAAAAGGGTTTCATAACAAAAGAACACAAAAGTACACAAAAGTAAACTTTTTTTACTAGAATAAAAGTGTTTCGAAAAAAAAGTACACAAAAGGACACAAAAAAACCCTTTTTTTTATTAGGGTAAAAGGGTTTCATAACAAAAGTACACAAAAGGACAGAAAGGCATACTAATTTTGCTAGGGAAAAACGGTTTCATAACAAAAGTAAAGAAAAGGACACAAAAGTACTTTTTTTTTCTAGGGTAAAAGGGTTTCATAACAAAAGTACACAAACGGACCCAAAAGAACACTTTTTTTGCTAGGGAAAAAAGGTTTCATAACAAAAGTACACAAAAGGACAGAAAGGAATACTTATTTTGCTAGGTAATAAAGGTTGTATGACAAAAGTACACAAAAGCTCACAAAAGAACACTGATTTTGCTAGGGAAAATAGGTTTTATAACAAAAGTACACAAAAGAACACAAAAGGACCCAAAAGAACACTTATTTGCTAGGTAATAAAGGCTGTATGACAAAAGTACACAAAAGCTCACAAAAGAACAACTATTTTGCTAGGGAAAATAGGTTTTATAACAAAAGTACACACAAGGCCACAAAAAAACACTTTTTTTAATAAGGTAAAAGGGTTTCATAACAAAAGTACACAAAAGGACAGAAAGGCATACTAATTGTGCTAGGGAAAAAAGGTTTCATAACAAAAGTAAAGAAATGGACCCAAAAGAACAATTATTTTGCTAGGAAAAATAGGTTGTATATCAAAAGGAGACATAAAGACACAAAAGGACACTTTTTTTGCTAGTGAAAATAGGTTTCATAACAAAAGTACACAAACGGACACTAAAGTACACTTTTTTTGCAAGGGTAAAAGGGTTTCATAACAAAAGAACACAAAAGTACACAAAAGTAAACTCTTTTTACTAGGGAAAAAAGGTTTCATAAGAAATGTACAGAAAAGTACACTTTTTTTGCTGGGTTTAAAAGGTTTCATTACAAAAGTACACAAAAGAACACAAAAGGACACTAAAGAACACTTTTTTTGCTAGGTAAAATAGGTTTCATAGAAAAAGTACACAAAAGAACACAAAATAACACAAAAGAACACTTATTTTGCTAGGGTAAAAGGGTTTCATAACAAAAGTACACAAAAGAACACAAAATAACACAAAAGAACACTTATTTAGGTAGGGTAAAAGGGTTTCATAACAAAAGTACACAAAAGAACACAAAAGGACCCAAAAGAACACTTATTTTGCTAGGGAAAATAGGTTGTATATCAAAAGTACACAAAAGCACACAAAATGACATAAAAGAATACTTATTTTGCTAGGGAAAATAGGTTTCATAACAAAAGTACACAAACGGACACTAAAGTACACTTTTTTTGCAAGGGTAAAAGGGTTTCATTACAAAAGAACACAAAAGTACACAAAAGTAAACTTTTTTTACTAGGGAAAAAAGGTTTAATAAGAAATGTACAGAAAAGTACACTTTTTTTGCTGGGGTTAAAAGGTTTCATTACAAAAGTACACAAAAGAACACAAAAGGACACTAAAGAACACTTTTTTTGCTAGGTAAAATAGGTTTCATAAAAAAAGTACACAAAAGAACACAAAATAACACAAAAGAACACTTATTTTGCTAGGTAAAATAGGTTTCATAAAAAAAGTACACAAAAGAACACAAAATAACACAAAAGAACACTTATTTTGCTAGGGTAAAAGGGTTTCATAACAAAAGTACACAAAAGAACACAAAATAACACAAAAGAACACTTATTTTGGTAGGGTAAAAGGGTTTCATAACAAAAGTACACAAAAGAACACAAAAGGACCCAAAAGAACACTTATTTTGCTAGGGAAAATAGGTTGTATATCAAAAGTACACAAAAGCACACAAAATGACATAAAAGAATACTTATTTTGCTAGGGAAAATAGGTTTCATAGCAAAAGTACACAAACGGACACTAAAGTACACTTTTTTTGCAAGGGTAAAAGGGTTTCATAACAAAAGAACACAAAAGTACACAAAAGTAAACTCTTTTTACTAGGGAAAAAAGGTTTCATAAGAAATGTACAGAAAAGTACACTTTTTTTGCTGGGGTTAAAAGGTTTCATTACAAAAGTACACAAAAGAACTCAAAAGGACACTAAAGAACACTTATTTTGCTAGGTAAAATAGGTTTCATAAAAAAAGTACACAAAAGAACACAAAATAACACAAAAGAACACTTATTTTGCTAGGGTAAAAGGGTTTCATAACAAAAGTACACAAAAGAACACAAAATAACACAAAAGAACACTTATTTTGGTAGGGTAAAAGGGTTTCATAACAAAAGTACACAAAAGAACACAAAAGGACCCAAAAGAACACTTATTTTGCTAGGGAAAATAGGTTGTATATCAAAAGTACACAAAAGCACACAAAATGACATAAAAGAATACTTATTTTGCTAGGGAAAATAGGTTTCATAACAAAAGTACACAAACGGACACTAAAGTACACTTTTTTTGCAAGGGTAAAAGGGTTTCATTACAAAAGAACACAAAAGTACACAAAAGTAAACTTTTTTTACTAGGGAAAAAAGGTTTCATAAGAAAAGTACAGAAAAGTACACTTTATTGCTGGGGTTAAAAGGTTTCATTACAAAAGTACACAAAAGATCACAAAAGGATACTAAAGAACACTTTTTTTGCTAGGGAAAAGAGGTTACATAACAAAAGTACAGAAAAGGACAGAAAAGGACACTAAAGAACACTTTTTTTACTATGGAAAGATAGGTTTCATAACAAAAGTACACAAAAAGAAAGAAAGGAATACTTATTTTGCTAGGTTATAAAGGTTGTATGACAAAAGTACACAAAAGCTCACAAAAGAACACTTATTTTGCTAGGTAATAAAGGTTGTATGACAAAAGTACACAAAAGCTCTAAAAAGAACACTTATTTTGCTAGGGAAAATAGGTTTTATAACAAAAGTACACACAAGGCCACAAAAAAACACTTTTTTTAATAGGGTAAAAGGGTTTCATAAAAAGAGTACACAAAAGGACAGAAAGGCTAATTGTGCTAGGGAAAAAGGTTTCATTACAAAAGTAAAGAAAAGGACACAAAAGTACTTTTTTTTTGCTAGTGTAAAAGGGTTTCATAACAAAAGTACATAAACGGACCCAAAAGAACACTTATTTTGCAAGGGAAAATAGGTTGTATAACAAAAGGAGACAAAAAGACACAAAAGGACAATTATTTTGCTAGGGAAAATAGGTTGTATAACAAAAGGAGACAAAAAGACACAAAAGGACACTTTTTTTGCTAGGGAAAATAGGTTTCATAACAAAAGGACACAAAATAACACAAAAGAACACTTATTTTGCTAGGGTAAAAGGGTTTCATAACAAAAGTACACAAAAGAACACAAAATAACACAAAAGAACACTTATTTTGCTAGGGTAACAGGTTTCATAACAAAAGTACACAAAAGAACACAAAAGGACCAAAAAGAACACTTATTTTGCTAGGGAAAATAGGTTTCATAACAAAAGTACAGAAAAGGACACTAAAGAACACTTTTTTTACTATGGAAAGATAGGTTTCATAACAAAAGTACACAAAAGGACAGAAAGGAATACTTATTTTGCTAGGTAATAAAGGTTGTATGACAAAAGTACACAAAAGCTCACAAAAGAACACTTATTTGCTAGGTAATAAAGGTTGTATGACAAAAGTACACAAAAGCTCACAAAAGAACACTTATTTTGCTAGGGAAAATAGGTTTTATAACAAAAGTACACAAAAGGACAGAAAGGCATACTAATTGTGCTAGGGAAAAAGGTTTCATAACAAAAGTAAAGAAAAGGACACAAAAGTACTTTTTTTTTGCTAGGGTAAAAGGGTTTCATAACAAAAGTACACAAAAGGACCCAAAAGAACACTTATTTTGCTAGTGAAAATAGGTTTCATAAAAAAAGTACACAAACGGACACTAAAGTACACTTTTTTTGCAAGGGTAAAAGGGTTTCATAACAAAAGAACACAAAAGTACACAAAAGTAAACTTTTTTTACTAGGGAAAAAAGGTTTCATAAGAAATGTACAGAAAAGTACACTTTTTTTGCTGGGGTTAAAAGGTTTCATTACAAAAGTACACAAAAGAACACAAAAGGACACTAAAGAACACTTTTTTTGCTTGGTAAAATAGGTTTCATAAAAAAAAAACACAAAAGGACACAAAATAACACAAAAGAACACTTATTTTGCTAGGGTAAAAGGGTTTCATAACAAAAGTACACAAAAGAACACAAAATAACACAAAAGAACACTTATTTTGCTAGGGTAACAGGTTTCATAACAAAAGTACACAAAAGAACACAAAAGGACCAAAAAGAACACTTATTTTGCTAGGGAAAATAGGTTTCATAACAAAAGTACAGAAAAGGACACTAAAGAACACTTTTTTTACTATGGAAAGATAGGTTTCATAACAAAAGTACACAAAAGGACAGAAAGGAATACTTATTTTGCTAGGTAATAAAGGTTGTATGACAAAAGTACACAAAAGCTCACAAAAGAACACTTATTTGCTAGGTAATAAAGGTTGTATGACAAAAGTACACAAAAGCTCACAAAAGAACACTTATTTTGCTAGGGAAAATAGGTTTTATAACAAAAGTACACAAAAGGACAGAAAGGCATACTAATTGTGCTAGGGAAAAAGGTTTCATAACAAAAGTAAAGAAAAGGACACAAAAGTACTTTTTTTTTGCTAGGGTAAAAGGGTTTCATAACAAAAGTACACAAAAGGACCCAAAAGAACACTTATTTTGCTAGTGAAAATAGGTTTCATAAAAAAAGTACACAAACGGACACTAAAGTACACTTTTTTTGCAAGGGTAAAAGGGTTTCATAACAAAAGAACACAAAAGTACACAAAAGTAAACTTTTTTTACTAGGGAAAAAAGGTTTCATAAGAAATGTACAGAAAAGTACACTTTTTTTGCTGGGGTTAAAAGGTTTCATTACAAAAGTACACAAAAGAACACAAAAGGACACTAAAGAACACTTTTTTTGCTTGGTAAAATAGGTTTCATAAAAAAAGTACACAAAAGGACACAAAATAACACAAAAGAACACTTATTTTGCTAGGGTAAAAGGGTTTCATAACAAAAGTACACAAAAGGACACAAAAGGACCCAAAAGAACACTTATTTTGCTAGGGAAAATAGGTTGTATAACAAAAGTACACAAAAGCACACAAAATGACATAAAAGAATACTTTTTTGCAAGGGTAAAAGGGTTTCATTACAAAAGAACACAAAAGTACACAAAAGTAAACTTTTTTTACTAGGGAAAAAAGGTTTCATAAGAAAAGTACAGAAAAGTACACTTTATTGCTGGGGTTAAAAGGTTTCATAAGAAAAGTACAGAAAAGTACACTTTTTTTGCTGGGGTTAAAAGGTTTCATAACAAAAGAACACAAAAGAACACAAAGGGACCCAAAAGAACACTTATTTTGCTAGGGAAAATAGGTTACATAACAAAAGTACAGAAAAGGACAGAAAAGGACACTAAAGAACACTTTTTTTTCTATGGAAAGATAGGTTTCATAACAAAAGTACACAAAAGGACAGAAAGGAATACTTATTTTTCTAGGTAATAAAGGTTGTATGACAAAAGTACACAAAAGCTCACAAAAGAACACTTATTTTACTAGGGAAAAAAGGTTACATAAGAAAAGTACACAAAAGAACACAAAAGGACCCAAAAGAACACTTATTTGCTAGGTAATAAAGGTTGTATCACAAAAGTACACAAAAGCTCACAAAAGAACACTTATTTTGCTATGGAAAATAGGTTTTATAACAAAAGTACACAAAAGCTTACAAGAGAATACTTTTTATGTAAGAGAATAATATGATTTAATAAGTTTATTGTCTATTGTTCGGAAAAAATTTAATAAAATTACAAAAAAATAATATTCGATAAAGTAAAAATTTGCAAATAAATATGTTTCGCCAAAAATTAAAAGTTTTAATTTAGAATAAAAAATAATATTTAATTTAAATTTATTAATTTTTATAAAAATTTTAATATTTTGAAATTTGATCCCATGATCAAGATAATGACATTTTAGTTGTCAAAAAAAATAGAGCTAAGAAAGCAGATTTTCACAATGATAAATATCAAAGAAAATAGCTTAAATCTCAATTTTAACTTTAATTTTTAAACTACTCCTCTGCTTCAATGCAAAGTGTTCGATCTAAAATAATGACTTTCACTTGATTGATACATTCGTCACAAAAGAAGTGATACTTATTTAAAAAAAACATACTTCTTTTAATTGAGTATTTAAACTTGTTTTTGTATAGAAATGGAATTTAAATGAAAAATACTTATTTACATTTAGTTTGAGTCTAAAATGAGTATTTTTAATCAACTTTTTTATCTTAATTTAAATTAAAGAAGAAAACAATGTAAAAAATTTAAATAAAATAAAAATTTATAGTTTGAATGTCTAGGACCATATCACGTTGAATGCACCGGTTCTCGTCCGATCACCGAAGTTAAGCAACGTCGAGCCCGGTTAGTACTTGGATGGGTGACCGCCTGGGAATACCGGGTGTTCTAGGCCTAATTTTTTTTTTATAATTTAAAAATTTCTTTAAAATCAGTTAATTACTTTAATGATTTTAAAAAATTGAAAAAAATTTTGGATTACACTTCATACTTACTTAATTACTTAATTAATTAATTAATTACTTACTTACTTAATTAATTAAAAGGGATTTTCAAAAAATTATCCTTGGTTTTTACATTTAAATTTTTCTAAAACTCTTTTTTAAGTAATTTATTATTACTTTTCTTAAATGAAAATTTTTTTAAGTTTTTTTATTTTGAGATTTTTATTTATAAATGTAAAAATGTAAAAATATAATAATGTACAATAATTTTCATTTTGCCATTTTTTCTCTATTATTAAAAACAATATTACAATTTATATATTGAGTTTATGATTTTGATCTCAAACTTCAATTAGCCTTCTCTTTGGAACATGTTCCTGACTTGAATGAAGTTGAAATACAGCGATTTAAACTTTATCTTTAAGTTGTATTTTTTTATTTTTTTAATTAAAATTCGAAATTAATTTAAATTATAAAAAAACACTTGAATTTTTAAATAATTCGACTAAGAATAAATAAATTTAATTAATTTAAAAGAATAAATAAAGATTAATTTCTCAGAGAAAATTTTAGAAGACATTTTTGAGGCCGCATTCAAATATGATTCAAATAAAATCTTAGTTTGAGTAAAAAATTCAAATTTTAATTAAAATGATCTGTGATTATTGTAATTTTGAAGAGCAAGAGTTGAGCGTTTTGAACTTACCATGCGGCTATTTGGTCTGCTGTCACCATTTGGAAGATCAGGACCAGTTCTTTAGGTGTTTTGTATGCAGAGATCACATGAAAGAAAAACAAGCATGCCTTGACATGGCAAAAAATCGCAAAACACTTGACCAAAGAGAATTTTTGCAGCACAAAGATTTCATTTTTGAGTCTTGTGATAAAATTGACTCACTGAAAAAGGATCTTAATCATTTTGTAAACGAACACTTGACCAAAGTTATTCATCAGTTAGATCTACAAAGCGAATTATTAAAAACTAATTTTAATAAATTGGTCGATGACTATCACCACTCTTTGGTCAAAGAAATAAACGATTTTGAAACAAATTTTATTTGCTTGATGGAACCAAAAGTCCAAGAGATCAAAACTGACCAAATTCGACTTTACTTGGACAACCAGCAGCAAAATTTCAAATCTAAAAATGAGTTTATATCCAATTTAAAAATGAATAAAATTGATAAGCTATTCAGCAAAATTAAAAAATTCGAGAACATAAACTTTGTTCCATCTTTGAAAGAGGTAAAATTTGACATGGCCGACTTTTTCGGCATAGTCAATTCAAAAGAATTAGAAGAAGAGCTAAAGATGTGTATCATGCAACTGGAAGCTAAAAATCCAGCGCCATTTTCCACCAGATTTAAACTCAAATGCCAGTTTGGACTGAACACATTTTTGGAATTGAGCACTGGCGAGCTGGTATCCAGTTGTTTTTGGGACCCGTCAAAATTTTTGACTGTTCACTCGGCCTGCAGTCAAATAGCCGAGTTTCCTGGCCACAGGTCAAAATTTATCTTCATGTTTTTGGCCGATGATGACGTCATTGTCACAATCAGTGAGGACTTTTTTGTGAGAGCTTGGAAAAATTTCAAATGCTTCAAGTACATTCCGCTATAGCGTCAAAAGATCATTGCTGCCGAATTGCTCAACAGTTTTGTGGTCACAGTTAGTGAAAGTTTTTATTTAAAAAAAATAAGGTTCAGCAGTGGAGAAATATTTGAAGAGTTTAGCCTGAATTTAAGTCCAAATACTTTGATCAAGCTTTTGTCCCATAATTTGCTTTTGACTGCTCACCAAAATCAAGTCATCGTGTGGAATACTGATCAACTGAAGGAAAAAGAGAAAATCTCGTTCAATGGCCTGGCCTCTTGCGTTGAGAAAATGAGCGCTAATGAGTATTATATTGGAAGCAATAATGGTCAGATAATTAAGTGAAATCGAAGGCCAACTTTTTACACATGTCACCTAGGTGCAGTTAGCTGCATTCGTGATTTTAGCAATGGAAAAATTTTAAGTATAAATTGTCAAGATAGCGCTACAAAATTGTGGAATTGTAAAAATTTTGATCTTTTGTACGAAGTCAGTCTTAGTATGCCTCTTATGGGAAAAATTTTAAATTGTTCTAAATTTGCATATATTGATCAGCAGGGAAAGCTTTTTATCAGTGAATAAGATATTTTTTTTTTATTTTTCACCAAGTTCCACCAGTTTTGATTTATTTAAAATTTGAAAATTTAAAATGTGTTAAATTAAATTTTGTGTAATTAAATATAATAAAAATTAAAATTTCAAAATTTTGCCCCTGTTTTACTTTTGATTAGATCACTCAAATTTTATTAATTTTATTAATAAAGATACCTTGTTTAAACTTTATTTGGAATATATAAAATATTTTTTCAATTTTTGTTCCAAAGTTTACCAATTTGGGAAATAAGAATTTTTTTATTGACAAATCTAACTTAACAATGCATTTTTTTTTTAATATCAATGTTGATTGAAACTAAGAAAAAAATATTTTTACATTACTAGAGTTTCCATATAATTGAAAAAGATTTCTAAGTTTTTAGGAATTTAGTATTTAAATTTTTATTTTAGAAAAATTTGATTCTCTTCAAACATTATAGATCAAGAGATTTAAATAAACTTCAAATACTAACACTCTTGATTCGACTTTTTGAATTGAGTCAGAGATATGTTGTAGCAGGACTGGGTAATTTTGTTACATTGGTTGTTAGACTGGTGAAAGAATATGGATAGGGTTCCGAATCAAGGCATATTGACATACTCTTAATTCAATTTTTTTTAATGTTTACATTTTTAATTTTTATCTTTATATTTTATATTACTATTTTCTTCTCAGTTTTGATTTGTTTTTAACCTGAAGAAGTTTTAGCTCGACACAGCTTAGCAAAAAAAAAAAATAATTTAATTCAATTTTTAATTAGCCACAATTATATAAAATCTCAAGCTATTCTTTTATGATTAATTCTTTTTTGTTCTACACTTTTACGATTCATTTTTATTTTTTGCTTTACTTTTACGATTCATTTTTATTTTTTGCTTTACTTTTACGATTCATTTTTATTTTTTGCTTTACTTTTACGATTCATTTTTATTTTTTGCTTTACTTTTACGATTCATTTTTATTTTATGCTTTACTTTTACGATTCATTTTTATTTTTTGCTTTACTTTTACGATTCATTTTTATTTTTTGCTTTACTTTTACGATTAATTTTTATTTTTTGCTTTACTTTTACGATTCAATAATATTTATTTTTAAGAAAAAACAAGTTAACTTAACTTGTTTTTATTTTTATTGAATAAAAATCAAACAGCTTTTAAAATAGGTACTGCATGTCATTAAAATAGATTCTATTTTAATGACATGCAGTTATAACATGTAAAAGATTCTAAAGTGAAATATAACTAAATTCGGATAATTACGTTATTTATGTAAAAATTGACAAACTAAAAAAAACAAAAATTAGAGCAAAGGTTATATGACCATTTTCAGTACCTATTTTAAAAGCTGTTTGATTTTTATTCAATAAAAATAAAAACAAGTTAAGTTAACTTGTTTTTTCTTAAAAATGTCACTCGATTCGGATGATTACTTTATTTTAAAACGAAATGTGGAGATTTGTGAAAATTACGTCGGATCGAAAAACCGTTTCTAAAAAAAATACTTGATTAAAAAAAAAAGAGTATTTATTTTGTTTTGTTTTAAAACAAAATTCTTAACTTTCATATTTTTTGATTAAGGTAAAGAAATAACTTTTGAAAAAGATCTTTTTTTTTTATTTAATTTTAATTTTTTTTATTTGAATCGATATGGCTTAATTCAAAGAGTTCATTTTTGCATTGTTAAGTTTCTGAAATGACTTTTAAAAAAATTAAATTTTTTTTGAAATAAATATTTTTAAAAGTATTTTCAGTATCATTCAGTTTTTCTTGGTCTAAAAGTATCCCGTGAAATCGTGAAATTTAGTAGTAGGAGTAGTAGTAGTAGTTTTGACTGTAGCTGGCTAGCCAGCGAGTGTGCTAATAAGGCACACTAAGACAGCTGATGTGATTGATTGCTGCTCATCCAGCAATCAATGCCTGCTTTAAAGCTGTTAACATTGGGGGCTTCAACTAATTCATTTGGCAGCGAGTTCCATAAGTTAGCGGTTCTGTTGAAAAAAAAGTTATCTTTATGTTGGAGCCTCGATATTTCTTTGTGATATTTGAGGCAGTGACCTCTTCCTTGGTTTTTTGTGACATTAAAATTGTTGCTTTTTTCAACCGATTCTATTCCATGCATGAACTTGTATAATTGAATTAGATCACCTCTTTTTCTTCTTTCCACCAGATTTGGAATGTTCAAAGCCTTTAATCTGCTTTCATACGGTTTGTTTCTAATTGACGAAACAAATTTCGTAGCTCTGCGTTGAATCCTTTCAACATTCTCACAGTCAGACTTAAGAATTGGAGACCAAACAGGAACCGCAAATTCCAAAAGAGGACGAACAAAAGTTATATACAAAGATCTTAATAACTTACAATCAAAACGAGTGAATGACTTCCTGATGCGACCTAACATTTGATTTGCTTTGTTTGTAGCCTCTATCACTTGATTTTTCCATTTAAGATTTGTATTGAAAATAACTCCAAGATCTCTTTCGGTATCTGACGTTGCTAACTGCTTACCATTAATAAAATAAGGAAATTCTTTGTTTTTATGACCATAATGCATAACCACACATTTTGATGTGTTGAAGAGAAGAAGCCAATCTTGAGTCCACTTGAAAATTAAATCTAAATCTGATTGTAGTTTCGAGGTGCTTAATTCTAATACCGTTTGCGAGAAAATTTTAGTATCATCTGCATACAATTTCACAACATTCTCTATTCCTTTAGGTAGATCATTGATATACAAAACGAACAATAGTGGACCAAGCACTGACCCTTGTGGTACACCGCTAAAAATCTCAACCCAATCCGACAAAATTTCACCTTGATTAACTCGTTGTCTTCTATTTTTTAAGAAAGCTTCAATCCATTTTAGTGTCAGACCATCAAAGCCATACGCTTTCAATTTAGCTATTAGTCGTCTGTGCGGAACAGTATCAAATGCTTTCGCAAAAACTAGCAGAATCACATCAACAGGAATACTTTTGTCTAGACTCATTGAGATGAAATCTAGTGTTTCCAGAAGATTAGATGTACATGGCTTTTTCTTAACAAATCCATGCTGTTCTTTAGATATAATATTATTCTTATAAAGATAGTCTTCCATTTTGATTCTTATTATGCTTTCCATAATTTTGCAAGGAATTGAAGTTAAAGACACAGGACGATAATTGCTTGCGGTTGATTTATCATCTTTTTTATACAATGGAGTAATATTTGCTGATCTGAATTGAATTGGAAGCTGACTATTCGAAAATGATTCTCTGAAAATCAAAGTTAAAGGAACAGTAAAGGCTTCTGCACAGTTTTTGAGCAATAACCGATGAAGCTTGTCTACACCACATGATTTATTTTGATTCAGGTATAGTAATTTTTTGAATACCATTTCATAACTAATGTCATTTGGCTCAATGTCAATATATTCTGACCAGTTTTCATTAAATTCAACTTCAAAAGGAGGAAGCTCACCATCTTGTTCAATAACAAAAACATCTTGAAAACATTTATTAAGAAGATTTGATATCTCTTTCGGTTCTTGCGTTAATTCATTGTTTGACATTTTTAATGCTTTGATAGATTCTTTGACTACTTGTTGATGATTTAGGTATTTGTACAATATTTTTGGATTCTTCTTAGCTTTTTCAACTAAATTCTGTTCATAAGTTAGTCTGGCTCTTTTTATTTCTGATGAGACTAATTTACAGATACGCTTGTAATCACTATATAGATTCATATCCTTCCAATTAGATGCACAGTTCCTATATCTAAGATTCTTTTTATCTCTAATTAAGACCTTGAGTTCATTTTTTATCCAAGGTTTTGAGATACTTTTCTTTTTAGAGTCATCCGTCACTGGAATGAATCGATAACTAGCTTCGCTGACATAGAAAATTAACTCATTGTACATTTCCTGAATATTTAAATTCTCAAATAGGTGCACCCAATCAATATTTGATAGAAAATGAGAAATTTTTCCAAAGTCAGATTTATTATAAATAAATTTTTTGCAGGTATATGATTCCTTACTAACCTTGTTTTTGAGAACAAAATTGAAAAAGATAACCAGATGTCCTTTATTAATGTTGCCAAGAACAAATTTTGTATCGATTGCATACACACTGCCCGGCTGAGTCGTGAAAATCAAATCCAAAGTGTTGAAAGCTTTTTCGTTTGAAATTTGAAAAGTAATATTTACATGCTGATATAGAAAAGTATTGCTTAGTGTCCTTCTGAATTTATGTTCGAGTCCATTTTCGTTTAAGATTTCTGACACACAGCCATTTGACCAGATGATTGATGGAAAGTTAAAGTCAACCATTATTAGAAGATCCTTATAACCTCTCTCGTCCACATAGTCTTTAGCTTTTTGAAGACTAAATCGAAATCGTTCATATCAACAAAATCGTTTGGCCTATAAAGACAGCCAACTAAATATTTTTCACAGTTAAAATTAACTACTACCCAAATTTGTTCTATTTTACTTAAATTAAAACCTGCATCATTTAATTCAAATGAGTCGATTTTTTCATCAATGTAGAGACATACACCACCGCCTCTGCGTCCATCACTTCTGTCCTTTCTGTACAAATTGTATCCTTTAACGTTCGTAATTGAGATGCTCTTGAACCAAGTCTCACTAACTGCTACAATATGTGGGCTATATTTTTCAATTACAACACTGAATTCATCTAGTTTATTGTCCAAAGAAGTAGCATTTAAATACATACATTTTAAAGATTCGAGACTATCTACACGTGATGGCGCTTCTGATGAACGATTATTGCTTCTTGAATTTGACGATCTGATTTCCACGGATGCAATATCGAAAGGGCGAGTCTTGTGAAAGACCATTATTTGCTTCATTTCTTTATTTTCTCAATTCGTAGTCTAAAGCTCTTTCGGTTTCAGTCAAATCTGGACTAAGATAAACAGATTTGAAAATATTTGAATCTCTCAACTTTTTCGCTGCTAGTAGTAGTGGATTTCTGTTTGCTTCTTCTTTGAGTTCTACTAGAATTGGTCCTGGTTTACTTTGGTCTTTAGATCTCAAACGTCTCGAATACGCTGGCTTGATATAACTTTTTCTAATAGTGGATAGAATTTCATTGATTTTTGCTTCATCTTCTGCTTTCTTGTCTGCTAAAATCTCTTTCTTTGATTCTGGCACACCATAAATAATCAATTTTTTTTTCTTCTATTTCTTTCATTCATTTCGCTAATGGTTGCATTTTCTACAGCTATCTGATCCGCTGGTTTTTTAGCATTTTTTGTTCCTTGTTTTACCGTTTGAATCCACTTGCTACTGTTGTTGGATGAGTTTGCTGTTTTATTTGCTGCTGACAATTCAGATTTCAGTTTATTTATTTCAATGTCTTTCTCCTTTTCTCTTTCTTCTAGAAGTTTCACATGATTTGAAAGCTCCAGCACGAATTTCGAAATATTACCACACCATTCATGCAAAGTTTTCGAGTGCCCAGATACGACACCTTGTCCAAACGTTTGCCAGTTTGTTTCAAGCAAAAAATTTGATTCCATTTGACAAAACTGCATGCTTTTTATTTTGGTTCACTTGTGCTTTTCCTTTCCTGACTTTTGGCTTACGTGTGCTTTTTTTAATTTAAAACTTTTTCTTTTATTATTTTCTTTAATATTCTTTTTCATAATTTTAAATTCTTTTTTTTAATTTATTCAAATTAAAGAAAAATAAAGATTCGTGTAAAGAAAAAGGTTGTAGATCTTTAAAATTAGAAAAAGAAAAATTCAGATTTGTCCAAATTCAGGGAAAAAAATCAAAAAAAGTCAGACACAACTAATGACCGACATTTTTTTTTAAAGACTTAAATATTTTAAGACTTGAATTTCAAAATATTTGCAGGTGACACAACATTAAGTTTCTCAAAAAAGATCTTGAAACTGTTGCTCTATAGTGTTCGAATTTTAGAATAAATAACTCAGAAAATTAGAGTAATTTTGAAAGGAAAAATATTAACTTTTCTAAAATATTATGCAGGATTTTTTATGTACAAAATATTTAATCCGGATTAATTATTATAACCACTTAATTCTAAGTTTTTTAATAAGTGATGACAAAATTTTAACAATTAAGTTGTATAAATTTACCAATTACAGAATAAAATACTCTTTAGAATATATCGTTGAGACAAATAAATGGATTTAAAAATATTAATTTTTAATTTAATCATTTATATTTCCTGTATACCCAGTCAAACATTTTAAAGAGATTTTTTGATTTTTTATAAAAAATTCTATAATTTGATCTACAGTAATAAGTTGGCAGTTGTAACACCCACTCCGGCAGATCCCGGTCTTCTGGCGCCTTGCTGAATCTCTATATATATATTTTGTTAATGTTTAGTTTGATGATGATTTTTAATAAAGAAGTAGAGAAGAAAGCTTTTTTATATTTTCCTCTCCCTCTCTCCCTAAATTTTATTTTAATAGCGCACGCTATTAAACAGTTTTTAGAGCACTGTGTAATTAGCTCTCGAGCATGCTCTAGAACATTTATATTTTTCTCATGCGCATGGTCTAGAACTTTTTTTTTCTTCTAGTGCATCTCTAGAGCATGAGATTAAGCAAGCTCTCAGCTTTTTTCTGAAACGTAAGGTTCCGGCAATTCAAATCGTCCACACTATCTTAGGATTCGATTTTCCATAACCTTAATTTGTAATCTGCATTGTAAAATTATTGTATCTAGTCCCAAATGAGATATTCAAATTCTGAAACCAGAGAAAATTCTGAACAAACAGAAAGTTTTATTTTTTTAAATTTTTGATTTTTAAGCCAAATGAATTATTTGAAAAAGAGGGTATTATCTCAATTTTAATTGAAATCATTGATTTGTTTAGCAAAATGAAAATGATTTTACATTTTTACATTTTCATATTTTTATATTTTCTAATAGTTTGTATGCAATATATTTAGAAAAAAAAAATTTTCATTATGAAAATCCAAAATAAAAATTTGCTAAACATTGCACAAAAAATATTAAAATATAAGTTAAAAAATAAGATTTAATCATTTTTGAGGGTAATAACTGGAAAGTTTTAAATTTTATTTTTTTTTAAACAAAATTACAACTTAGAAAATTATTTTAGTTTGCTGAATTCTTTTTGAAAGAAATTGATCAATTAAGATTGTAAATAATACTTTATTTTAAAAATCAGATTTTTTTAAGACATTTATTCTTATTCAAGGGACAAAAATGCTTTTTGTAAAATTATCCTTAAAATTCATGATAAAATTTTGTAGAAATAAGTGTTTTTTTTTAATCTGTATTAATCTTTATCAAAACCTTTGGTTTAGATCTCTTTACTTTTAATTTTTATTCAAATTCAAGATTGAAGCCTTGCGGGAAAAAAAACTTATTTTACTCCATTTACTTAATTGATTCTATGTGAGTATTTACGGTTAAGATCCCAATACTTTTTTCCTGTTTTAGCTACGGGTTTGTTTGATGAAAAGAGATAATCTAAACAAAGCATATAAAGTAAAAAAGTATAGATGAAAAAAACAAAAATTAAACTATTATGGTTTTGTGAATTTCGATGCAAACCTTCAAGTAACTGAAAAAAAAAAAATTTTTCATTTATTTAAATTAAAAAAATTGAGCATTATAAACTTTATTGATGAAGCAACATGAAAAAAATATGTTTTTCTAAATTCAACAAATTAAAAATTAATTTTGATTATCCATTCAACTAAATTTTAAAGGATCTTTAAGGAAATTTTAGAGAATTTTGTAGTTTTTTTAGAGGTTAGCATACATTTTTCTCTAATATTTCTTTAAAAATTTCTTTCATATTTCTCTAAAAAGTCTTCAACTTTAGTTCTAAAAAAGTTAATGAGAGAATATTTTAATATAATAATAAAACTTAAACCATATCAAAAATACAGAATGAGACATTTTAAAAAATTATCTCTTCTTTTAAATATCTCAATATATTCTTAAATAATATATTCACTAAAGATTTTTTAAAGAACCTGTATAGAAACTACAAAAAATCTCTGAAAACTTTTTGACTGGTTGAACAGATATAGCATTCTAAAGAATATAAAGAGAAAAAGTAAAGATTTTTTATATACATTAATGTATTTATTTTTATCTCTAGAATATCTCTATTTTTTCTTCAAAAAGGTCAAATTATAAAGATTTTTCAAAGAATCTTTAAAAAATTACAAAAAATCTATATAAAATGTCTGATTGTGTAGCCAGTCAACTAAATTTTTAAGTACATTTTTCACAAAAATATCTTTAAAATTTATTTTATTTTTCTTAGAATAGTCTTCAATTTTTTTTTCAATTCAGATCAGTAAAACGTAAATATTTATTTATTAAGGCCAATTAACATGATTTAGGGCCTCAAAATTGGAATTTTCAAGTAATAATAAAAATCAAAATTTTTCGTCTTTAATATGATATTAAAGACGAAAAACATGATCCCCAAATGATATTATTATTTTATTTATAATTAAAAGAAAATGCATAATAAGCAAATTAAATAACTAAGAAGTAAAATATTTTGATCAAGACACACCAATTCCTTTAAAATTGAAAACAGATGACATTGTCACAATGGTTAGTTCATACAAAAAACTTCTGATTATCGGTAAATTACTACTATTTGACGTCTAAATGTTATATTAATATTTTTTTAAATTAAAAAATCGTAAAATAAACAAATGAATAAAAAGTTGAACATTTTCAAGAGAACATTAAAAAAAAATTAAGAACATAAAAAGAAGAGTCTTTTACTAGTCACAAGTCTTAAATCAACTTAAAGACCGGACTTGGAATTTAATTTTAATGACTATGGCTTAAACTAGGCTGTCAGAATAATTACCTGAGATGGCAAAACGATCATTTATCAGTATATCACGGTCACATAATTCAGTGTAAAAAAGAAAAAATTTCACATTTATTAATTGAAATTGTAGAATGCACTTGTGTTTCTCTTGTGTAGAAAAATACCTCTTTACAACTTGGGCTTCCAAATAATTATTCTAAAAAGAAAATTTTGTGTTTGTAGTATATTTGATCAATTGATTCTAGCTTAATAGCTTCATTTGAAGGGGTAATGTGTGTTAACTGTTTGAACCAATCATTCGCTTAACAAATAGACCTTAAATTGAATGATATTATTTTAGTGTTGTGAGTCGACTTTAAACTTGAAAAGTCGACTCAACTCGGCTATATTTCTTTAAAGTAGAATAAAAATCGACTAATTTAAAATTATAGTCGACTTTTATTTCGATTTTAGTACAAAAAGAAAAGAAGAAAATTCAGAGTTGTTTAAATGTCCCAAAAAAAAGTCCAAGTTCGGATTTTTTTTTAAATTTGCTAGATCAGGCTTCATATATAAAAATTTATACACTCTTGGGTTGTCTAATGCAAATAGATTTACTATATATTAGAATTTTCTTGAAATTTTAGCATAAAAGTCTTCACAATTCTTCTTCAGTATTCAAAATTTTAAAGCCCAGACTTCAACTTTTGAAAGAAAATCTTTAAAAAAGTCCGGACTTGGAGGTTTTGTTAAGTTCAGTACAAAAGAACAGAACAAAGTGTAAAAAATTAAATAACATTTTTACTAAAAGTTTAAAATTAATTCTGTGAATGCAGAATGGTGCCACATTCAAAGTTGCATCAACTGTTAAAGTCTGCTAATGATGTGCAAAATCTCTACAACATGTACTACGCTCTAATATATCAAAATTTAATTTCTGCTAAACTCTGCAAATTTAGCAGACCTTGATATTTGATGCAACTTTGAACGTTGCACTAAGCTGCATTTACAAAAATAAGTTAACCTTTAGAAAAAAGTTATTTAATTTTTTTACACTTTTTTCTGTTCTTTTTATCATTTTATACTGAATTTCACAAAACCAACTTGAACGTTCGAAGATTCTTTAAAAAAGTCCAGACTTGGACTTGTAAACAACTCTGATAAAATCCAGAGTTATTTAAAAGTCTCAAGTCTCAAAATAGTTTCCTGGAATGGGAGGTAATTCATTTTCAAATTTAAAGTCCTGAATAGAACAAAAAAAGATGAAATAAGAAAATTATGCCTATGAAGTTATGGAAGATAACAAATGTGTTGCACAAAATTAAAGAAAAAATGCTTTTAATTGTTAATTAATTATTTGACCGTTTTATATAAATTTTTATGAACTATTTAAATTTAAAATTAATAAATTTTTAAATAAAAAAAAAAAAATTTATTGAGGAAAATGTTCGACTAAGTCGACTAAAAGTCGATCATATGAATTTTTTTCTATAGAAAGTGGGCAAAAAATTTGAAAAAACTGATAAAATTTTATTGGACAAAAAAAATTATAATAAAATACAAATTGACAAATAAAAAAAAGGAAAACAAATTATTGGCCAATATTTGAATTACTATAATCAGCTTTTGATTTTTTGACTAAAAATCTAAAACCGATTGAAGCTGGACCCCGAAAAACATTTTCTTTTAGGCTTTTGTCTAGAACCCTCTGAATTTTACTGTTCGAAATGTTATTTTCGAATGACTCGATATCAATAGAATTGATATCTGAATCATTCATATATCTTTCTCTTAAAATCCCAAAATCCTCAAAAAAGCCGCTCACCTGTTTATATCTTGAGCTTAAACAATACTTGCTTTTCAAATACAAAAACAATGATCTAGTTATATTAATTTTAAAACTTTTGTATTGATTTAACTTTCGATGAGTTTTTAAAAAGCGTGCCACATTAAAATTGATTTCATCAATAAAATGATCGAGTTGGATAGGTCTTCTTTGACGACGGCTCGTTTCATTAACTGATTTTTGAAAATAAACATCAATACAATTTTTAGCAGTCAACTCAAGAATTCGTTAACAATTAGCAAAATTTGGATAGACTTTTTTCAAATTTTCAACTATCTTAAACGTGAAGGAGAGATAAATTACGAATTCATAAAACAAAATACATCAAATTGGCTCAAAACCTTTTTATCTGTTTATCATCGTAGTGATGTCACTCCGTATATTCACGCATTTGTCAATCATCTGCATGAATTTGTTCGAAGCGTTGATAACGTCGATCATTTTAATTTAGAAGGTCTAGAAAAATTAAATGATATGACTACGATAGACTATTTCAGGGCAACAAATAAAAGAAAGGGATCAATAAAACAAATTTTGGCTAAAAGATGCCGACAAGACAATTATGAGTATTCGAGCCTATAGTTTTTTGTTTTACTTTTTTTTGTTTTGTTTATGTTAGATTTTTATTTTGTTATTTTTTTTTATTATTGTGACATTGACCTTTTAATTTAAATAAATTATTACTAAACTAAATTTATTGTTATTTTTCTTTGACCAATAAAATTCGACTTGAAAAATAAAAAAAAATGCTCGAAAATCTTAATATGATTTTCTGAAAATTGGAGTCGATTAGTCGAGATGTCGACTTTTGTCGAGTCGACTTACCACACTAATTATTTTAAATAAATAGCGAGAATGTAAAAGCATGTTATATTTCTTAATATTTAACTCATGACCGTTTAAACATACGTAAGTTTTTTAATTATTATCTTCTAAATAGGGGATCTTTCCTGTAAATAGTTAAACAGTTGAAATTATAGTACTCTATTTTAAAGACATGTCACTCGATTCGGATGATTACGTTATTTTAAAACGAAATGTTATTCTTAGTTCAACAGTTTATTACCATGAGAATTGACTAGATTGATGAGATCATATAGATTAAGCTAATGCTCCAGATTAAAAAAAAACTCATAAGAATTGGTATCTTGCTATTTCTTCTTTCTTTCCTCTGACTGATCAATACTTAAACATTTTGCACCTGTCATTAATTACAATTTGTCTATTTCAATTGTATTTTATATTTTATTTTATATTTTATTTTATATTTTATTTTAACTTATTTTACTTTAATATTATTTTTTCTTTGCATTTTTATTTTATTTTTTATTAATCTGAAGGATTTTGAGATTGGCACAGATAAAACAAATAAATAATAAATAAGAATTATTATTATTTTGTTTAATTTCTTAAAATTAGAGATAAAAAATTATTTCCATTTATCAGTATTAATAAATCTTAAAAAAAATTAACTGTTTTATTATTTTACTAGAAATTATCCAATAAAATAATAAAACAATGTACCAAATGTAGAAAATAAAATAATGTAGAAAAATGTAGAAAGTAGAAAGAGGTTTTTAAAATTTGTCTTTTTTCAAAAATATCTCAAAATTTTCTTTAATAATCTTTTCAATATAGATTTTTTTAAAGAATCTGTAAAAAAACAAAAAAAAAACTCTAAAAATGTTTTGAAAAGGTAAACTGATTAAGCATTTTATAGAAAAAGTAAAGAATTTTTTATTCAAATTATTTTATTATCAAAATTTTTTTTTAATTTAGAGAATAACTCTCTATTCTTTAAAAGTGAAAAGATTTTTAAAGAATATTTAAGAAAAAACAAAAAACCTGAAAAATATTTTGACTGGGATATCTGTAATAAACGACATAGTATTTTACAGAGAATTAAGAGAAAATGAAGAGATTTTTTTATCCTAATAAATTTTTCTACTAAATAGGTCAAATTATCGAATTTTTTTATAAAGAATCGTTAAAGAAATTATTTAACTTAATTGTTAAAATTTTGTCATCACTTATTAAAAAACTTAGAATTAAGTGGTAATAATAATTAATCCGGATTAAATATTTTGTACATAAAAAATCCTGCATAATATTTTAGAAAAGTTAATATTTTTTCTTTCAAAATCACTCTAATTTTCTGAGTTATTTATTCTAAAATTCGAACACTATAGAGCAACAGTTTCAAGATCTTTTTTGAGTAACTTAATGTTATGTCACCTGCAAATATTTTGAAATTCAAGTCTTAAAATAAAATGTCGGTCATTAGTTGTGTCTGACTTTTTTTGATTTTTTCCCCTGAATTTGGACAAATCTGAATTTTTCTTTTTCTAATTTTAAAGATCATCAACCTTTTTCTTTACACGAATCTTTATTTTTCTTTAATTTGAATAAATTTCACGATTTCACGGGATACTTTTAGACCAAGAAAAACTGAATGATAGTGAATATACTTTTAAAAATATTTATTTCAAAAAAAATTTCAGAAACTTAACAATGCAAAAATGAACTCTTTGAATTGAGCCATATCGATTCAAAATAAACAAAATTAAAATTAAATAAAAAAAAAAGATCTTTTTCAAAAGTTATTGGCCAATATTTGAATTACTATAATCAGCTTTTGATTTTTTGACTAAAAATCTAAAACCGATTGAAGCTGGACCCCGAAAAACATTTTCTTTTAGGCTTTTGTCTAGAACCCTCTGAATTTTACTGTTCGAAATGTTATTTTCGAATGACTCGATATCAATAGAATTGATATCTGAATCATTCATATATCTTTCTCTTAAAATCCCAAAATCCTCAAAAAAGCCGCTCACCTGTTTATATCTTGAGCTTAAACAATACTTGCTTTTCAAATACAAAAACAATGATCTAGTTATATTAATTTTAAAACTTTTGTATTGATTTAACTTTCGATGAGTTTTTAAAAAGCGTGCCACATTAAAATTGATTTCATCAATAAAATGATCGAGTTGGATAGGTCTTCTTTGACGACGGCTCGTTTCATTAACTGATTTTTGAAAATAAACATCAATACAATTTTTAGCAGTCAACTCAAGAATTCGTTAACAATTAGCAAAATTTGGATAGACTTTTTTCAAATTTTCAACTATCTTAAACGTGAAGGAGAGATAAATTACGAATTCATAAAACAAAATACATCAAATTGGCTCAAAACCTTTTTATCTGTTTATCATCGTAGTGATGTCACTCCGTATATTCACGCATTTGTCAATCATCTGCATGAATTTGTTCGAAGCGTTGATAACGTCGATCATTTTAATTTAGAAGGTCTAGAAAAATTAAATGATATGACTACGATAGACTATTTCAGGGCAACAAATAAAAGAAAGGGATCAATAAAACAAATTTTGGCTAAAAGATGCCGACAAGACAATTATGAGTATTCGAGCCTATAGTTTTTTGTTTTACTTTTTTTTGTTTTGTTTATGTTAGATTTTTATTTTGTTATTTTTTTTTATTATTGTGACATTGACCTTTTAATTTAAATAAATTATTACTAAACTAAATTTATTGTTATTTTTCTTTGACCAATAAAATTCGACTTGAAAAATAAAAAAAAATGCTCGAAAATCTTAATATGATTTTCTGAAAATTGGAGTCGATTAGTCGAGATGTCGACTTTTGTCGAGTCGACTTACCACACTAATTATTTTAAATAAATAGCGAGAATGTAAAAGCATGTTATATTTCTTAATATTTAACTCATGACCGTTTAAACATACGTAAGTTTTTTAATTATTATCTTCTAAATAGGGGATCTTTCCTGTAAATAGTTAAACAGTTGAAATTATAGTACTCTATTTTAAAGACATGTCACTCGATTCGGATGATTACGTTATTTTAAAACGAAATGTTATTCTTAGTTCAACAGTTTATTACCATGAGAATTGACTAGATTGATGAGATCATATAGATTAAGCTAATGCTCCAGATTAAAAAAAAACTCATAAGAATTGGTATCTTGCTATTTCTTCTTTCTTTCCTCTGACTGATCAATACTTAAACATTTTGCACCTGTCATTAATTACAATTTGTCTATTTCAATTGTATTTTATATTTTATTTTATATTTTATTTTATATTTTATTTTAACTTATTTTACTTTAATATTATTTTTTCTTTGCATTTTTATTTTATTTTTTATTAATCTGAAGGATTTTGAGATTGGCACAGATAAAACAAATAAATAATAAATAAGAATTATTATTATTTTGTTTAATTTCTTAAAATTAGAGATAAAAAATTATTTCCATTTATCAGTATTAATAAATCTTAAAAAAAATTAACTGTTTTATTATTTTACTAGAAATTATCCAATAAAATAATAAAACAATGTACCAAATGTAGAAAATAAAATAATGTAGAAAAATGTAGAAAGTAGAAAGAGGTTTTTAAAATTTGTCTTTTTTCAAAAATATCTCAAAATTTTCTTTAATAATCTTTTCAATATAGATTTTTTTAAAGAATCTGTAAAAAAACAAAAAAAAAACTCTAAAAATGTTTTGAAAAGGTAAACTGATTAAGCATTTTATAGAAAAAGTAAAGAATTTTTTATTCAAATTATTTTATTATCAAAATTTTTTTTTAATTTAGAGAATAACTCTCTATTCTTTAAAAGTGAAAAGATTTTTAAAGAATATTTAAGAAAAAACAAAAAACCTGAAAAATATTTTGACTGGGATATCTGTAATAAACGACATAGTATTTTACAGAGAATTAAGAGAAAATGAAGAGATTTTTTTATCCTAATAAATTTTTCTACTAAATAGGTCAAATTATCGAATTTTTTTATAAAGAATCGTTAAAGAAATTATTTAACTTAATTGTTAAAATTTTGTCATCACTTATTAAAAAACTTAGAATTAAGTGGTAATAATAATTAATCCGGATTAAATATTTTGTACATAAAAAATCCTGCATAATATTTTAGAAAAGTTAATATTTTTTCTTTCAAAATCACTCTAATTTTCTGAGTTATTTATTCTAAAATTCGAACACTATAGAGCAACAGTTTCAAGATCTTTTTTGAGTAACTTAATGTTATGTCACCTGCAAATATTTTGAAATTCAAGTCTTAAAATAAAATGTCGGTCATTAGTTGTGTCTGACTTTTTTTGATTTTTTCCCCTGAATTTGGACAAATCTGAATTTTTCTTTTTCTAATTTTAAAGATCATCAACCTTTTTCTTTACACGAATCTTTATTTTTCTTTAATTTGAATAAATTTCACGATTTCACGGGATACTTTTAGACCAAGAAAAACTGAATGATAGTGAATATACTTTTAAAAATATTTATTTCAAAAAAAATTTCAGAAACTTAACAATGCAAAAATGAACTCTTTGAATTGAGCCATATCGATTCAAAATAAACAAAATTAAAATTAAATAAAAAAAAAAGATCTTTTTCAAAAGTTATTTCTTTACCTTAATCAAAAAATATGAAAGTTAAGAATTTTGTTTTAAAACAAAACAAAATAAATATTCTTTTTTTTTTAATCCAGTATTTTTTTTAGAAACGGTTTTTCTATCCGACGCAATTTTCACAAATCTCCACATTTCTTTTTAAAATAAAGTAATCATCCGAATCGAGTGACATGTCATTAAAATTTATTTATTTATTTATTTCAAAAATTACGCCAGATTTGGCGATGATGAAAAAAAAAAAAAAATTAAATATAAAAGAAAAATATTAAAAAATAGAAATTTTATGAAAATAAAGACTATTTTTTTGGTCTATTTTAAGATTTCAAGATTACATGCTTAAAAAAAATAAAAAAATTTTACATAATTACTATTTTTATAATTAAAAATAATTTCATTTTCAGTTTTTTAAATCTGTTATTTGTTTGTTTATTTATTTATTTATTTTTTTTTTTATTTTTTTTTTTTTTCATTCGTTTAGACATATCTAATTTCATGAAGTCGTCGATAAAGGAGAGAGGTCCACTGTGCCCATTCCACCACCTCTAAATGATATAAACATTTCTCAAGTCCGCTCCAAGAGGATAGCAATTCAAACTGACTGGATCCAGGGTAATATACATTTGTTTTTCATTACTACAGGGAATTCTATCATTAAAAGTGAATTCTGACCAGTAATTTTAATTCAGTGGTTCTTTCTTTAAGGTTCTCCAAACAGTATTTTATCGATTCACAAATACCATTTTGACTTTTTTTCCTATCTTCTAGCTTGATTTCTCTAAGTTTCTCATCTATTACTTCTTTGTTTAATAACTGACGCGATCCTAATATATCCTTTATTTCTTTAATGAATTTGTTGGGTCGATTCATTTTTTTTTCATTGTTTTTGAGTAATACAGATGTAAATTCATTTTCAAGGAGTCTCTTATAAAAGCTTAGTTTTGTTTTACTTATTTTTGACTTAACTGGTTCCAAGTTGAGTGCGTATAGTAGGTTTGTCGTCTTAGATCTTTTCCCTAACAAAAGCATCTGCTTAATCATTAGGCCTTCCATAGTTTGGATATTTTTCCTTTCCGTTATACTTATATTACAATTTTCTATGCCATAATACATTATTGGCCTTACATATGTTTTGAACAAGTGAGCTTTTAGTTGTGGATTTATGTGCTTGCTATTAATATCTAGATTTGTTTTGAGTAAATAAAATGCTCTCCATGTGCTAAGTCTACGTTCTCTTAGGTGTACTTTACTGTAGCATTTACCATCTACCCATACACCCAAATATTTTAATTTGTCCACCCATTCAATTTCTTCTCCGCATAAGAATAGTGGTATGTCTTCATTTTTTGATCCATTGATCCTCATAATTTGTGTTTTAGTAGGGTTAAACTTTATTTCAGATCGAAGTCCAAAATTCTCACACTTCTTTAATACTTTTTCCATTTTTTTTATTGAGTCGGTCATTAAAAGTAAATCATCGGCATACATTAGGATGCCTGTTTTGATTCCATCTATATCTACGATAAGATCAGTTTCCATTATTTCATTAATTAGATCCTCTACTTATATTGAAAAAAGTTTTGGCGACAATGGACCGCCTTGTTTAACGCCTACAGTAGTTTTGAAGATTGAGGAAATTTCATTCTTGTTCTGAACGATTGCAATTGATTCGCCGTAATAAGTTTTGAGCACTCTCCAAATTTCAGGATCAATTTTTCCAATTAGTCTTTTAAGCATTATTTCTCTATTTACTTTATCAAAGGCTTTACTTGCGTCTATTGCGCAGATAAAGAGTTTCTTTTTTTTTGTTTTAAAGTGTTCAATGGTTTCTGTCAGTGTAAAGATGCCATGGTTGGTAGAACTTTTTGATTTAAAGCCAAATTGTGTTTGAGAATCTTGATGTGTTTCTCCTAGTCGGTGAAGAACGTATTTTTCGAAAACATTGGCTATCGTATCGGATATTGTAATCGGTCTTACGTTATCAATATCATCGTTAGGGTTGTCACTCTTTTTTAAGATAGGAAGAATCTTCCCCACGTTGAAAAGGAATGGGAGTTGATTATATTTTATGATAGCTTCGAAAATTTGGGCTATTGTTATTGCTATTTCATCTTTGCATCCATATTTGAACATTTCATTGTTTATGTCTGAAAATCCAGACGATTTTCTGTTAGGAAGCTCCTCAATTATTTTTTTAATTATTTCCGGGTTAACTTCGATCGATTCAGCATCTAACATTGTATTGATTTCTTTTTCGTAGATATTAATCTCTTTGACAGCTTCATCTCTTTCTTCTTTGGATAAAGTTTGACTATGCTTGTTGAAGAGATCTTCAAAGCTTTCTTTAAGTTTATCAATGCTTAATTTCACGGTTTCATCTTTTTTTCTGTTCCTTCTCATTTCCTCCCAGAATTTATTTCTGTTGGTGTGGAAAAGCGTGTCAATTCTTCTGAGTGCAGTATTTTCATTTACTTTCACTTTTTCTCGTTGTTTTTTTCTGAAATTGTTTTTGTCAATTTGTAATTGTTCTTCACACTCTTTTGATAAGAATTTGCTTGCTTTCCAATTTAGATATGATTGATTTACATTGTTTTTTAGTGTTTTCATTTCATTGTCCCACCAGATTTTTGATTTGGTGTGTTTGTTGCAAATTTTGAGTTTGTTTGGATTTTTTGATGTTATATCATTAATTGATTCACGCATCGAACTTGCTAATTGATTAATGATTTCAGTTAGGATTGCTTTCGAATTGTTCGAATTTATTGTGTTTAAGCTCGATACAAAACTTTTTTGGTTTAATTTTGACTAAAGTAATTCGGCATATGCAGTTTGGACTTCAATGTTATGCCAGTCGATATTATTTCCACATTGAGTTCTTTCTTGCTTTCTGAGTGATTTATCATTGTTTTGTGGTTCAAAAATTGAAATGTTTTTTAGGTCAATTTTGATGGATAGATGGTCACTTGTATTGATTTGGTCACCGATTTCATTTAGTATATTTACCTGTTCTACTTTGCTTTGCAGGTTTTCATTTATAAGTACATGGTCAATTCTACTTTTAGGCTTCACAAATAGTTTTTGATTGATTTCATTATCATTGTTTTTCTTAGTGTTGGCTTGTTTAAAGGTGTAGTCGGTTTGTTGACAATATAAATGATCAATAATTGTGAGATTTTCATTATCAATAAAAAGATTGAAAATATCTGTAAAATTAGACTTTCTATTTATGTCAGTATTGAAATCTCCAAGAATGCAGATATCAGCGTTTTTGTCTTTCAAATAAATTTTGTCCATAAGATCAATAATCTGACCAATTAGAGATTCATATTTTATCACCGAATCTGTAGGACCCTCAAAATTCATATAGACTCCTATAAGATAAGTACTTTTTATTTGACAGACAGATATTCTTTCATGAACAAATTTTATTTTGGCGATCCTGTTTATTTCATTCTTTATTAACCAGCCAGTTCCACCATGTGGTCGCCCAACTGAATATTCAGGTGTCATTGAAGATTTGTGAATTAATTTAAAATTATTATTTAGTAAATGTTTCGCTTGTTTCGAGGTCTTTAGCCATGTTTCTTGCAGAAAAATGATATCAGATTGATTTGTGAGGTAGTTTACGTAAAGAAAGTTTCCTATTAAGTTCTTACAATTAAGTGTGCACACTCTAAGAGTGTTTTTTTGTGTTTTACTTTGGTTGATTGTCGACTGAAGCTGTGTTTTTTCTTTGTTTTGTGTTGATTTCGGTGACATTACGATATTTGTTTGCATATGAGATGATTTTGGGAAATCAGGAGACCTTTCATTTATAAAATATGATTGCTATTCTTTTGATGATCCTACATTTTCTTTAGGGTCATTCCTAATCACTCTTCTAACTGAATTATTGCGTATGACATGTATATAACGTTTATCAACCTCATTTGTGTTGGCATTTTTACATTCTTCACGTAAGCACTTATAATTATGTTGTTGAGCTATTGTCAAATCTGGGTTTAAGTAAATTCTTTGAAATGCATTTTTCTCAGATCTAAGTTTCTTTGCTTTTGATAATATCTCATTCCGAGTGACTTCATCCTTAAATTTAATTAAGATTGGGGTGGTTGTATCGGATTCTGATTTAGGTTTAAATCGGATGACAATTTTTTCAGTTTTTTTACCATCATTAATGAACTCTAAAATCTTATTAATTTCTTCTTCGTCATTCCTTTTTCGATCAAGAGCTTCTTTTTTCTTTGATATTGGGACCCCAAAAACAATCAGGTTTTTTTTTCTTCTCTCTTGTTCGTTTATTTCATTAGATGCAGAATTTAAAACATTAATTTGATATTCACTCATTGCAGGTTTCTGGTTCGACCTCTGGTCAGGCTTTAAATTTTTGTTAGCGACTGTTACCCAAGATGGTGCGCTGTTGGCTATTTGTGATATTGGTGGTGATGGTGAGGAAATAAAATTCGTTTCCAAAGATGATATTCTTCCTTCGAGAGCTTCAACAAGTTTCTTCTGTTCGATAACATACGCATCGTACGTGTTTATAGCTAAGACTTTGTTAACGAGGTCGTTCAGTTTATTTGTCAGCTTGTCAATTAGCGACTTTTGGGCTTCATTCTCTATTTCTAAGTTGAGAACCTTTGTTCTGAGAGCTTTATCCGATTCATCGTCAAATAGTGGTGAATTGTCAACTTCATTGATGGGTCTTGTTTTCGATTTTTTATTAGCTTGACTGCTTATCACATTTAGATTCATTTGGGTAGACACAGGAGTGCCTGGACCATCTGATGTTTCCATTGTAAAGTCCGACAAAAATTGATTTAATTTATGCTAATTTAGTTTCAAATTTTTTTCTCTTAATTTTTTTGACACTAACTTCAGTATTCAAGTTAAGTTAACTTGTTTTTTCTTTATTTATATAATTGATTTTATATAATTGTGGCTAATTAAAAATTGAATTAAATTATTTATTTATTTTTTTGCTAAGCTGTGTCGAGCTTAAACTTCTTCAGGTTAAAAACAAATCAAAACTGAGAAGAAAATAGTAATATAATAATATAAAATATAAAGATAAAAAGTAAAAATGTATACATTAAAAAAAATTGAATTAAGAGTATGTCGATATGGCTTGATTCGGAACCCTATCCATATTCTTTCACCAGTCTAACAACCAATGTAACAGATTTACCCAGTCCTGCTACAACAAATCTTTGACTCAATTCAAAAAGTCGAATCAAGAGTGTTAGTAGTTGAAGTTTATTTAAATCTCTTGATCTATAATGTTTGAAGAGTATCAAATTTTTCTAAAATAAAAATTTAAATACTAAATTCCTAAAAACTTAGAAATCTTTTTCAATTATATGGAAACTCTAGTAATGTAAAAATATTTTTTTCTTAGTTTCAATGAACATTGATATTAAAAAAAAATGCATTGTTAAGTTAGATTTGTCAATAAAAAAATTCTTATTTCCCAAATTGGTAAACTTTGGAACAAAAATTGAAAAAATATTTTATATATTCCAAATAAAGTTTAAACAAGGTATCTTTATTAATAAAATTAATAAAATTTGAGTGATCTAATCAAATGTAAAACAGGGGCAAAATTTCAATGTAAATCCTGTATTCCTCTTTAGAAATTTTTCCGAAAAAAAATATGAATTTTTCAATTTATTTGTATTAATTAGAAAAGATGTTCTGTTTGTTGCGGCGGTAAAATTTGGAGCAAAAAACTTAAAGCAAAGCAATTTTTTTCTTTAAATTTAAAAATAAAATGATATTTTTTAACAATTTTGAAAATTTTTACCATGAAATGCAAAAAAAAAGTTAAAAAACTTAAAATTTTGTACTGTTTCTATCAATATTCGATCTTTTCTTTAAAATATATTTGAATTGAATTTTTAAATTTTTTGCTTTTGTTTACGTTTGACAAATAGTGTTTAAAAATGTTTGAAATTTATTTTTACAATAATTGCTAAAAATTGAAATAAAACCGGTGTTCAATATATTTAAACATATTTTGAAACGGTTTTTGCTCCAAATTTCAACACCGCACGAATCTTTATTTTAGAAAAACTATAAAAATTTATTAAAAAGTCGACTTAAGAGAGTTTAGAAATTTAAAAAGGAGGCCCTGAAAATAAATCAAAATTAAAAATTTTATTATAGATAAAAATATTTTTTTAAATTTTTAGAAATCACAAAAGTATTTAACTGAAATTTTGATTTTCAAATAAAAAATTAGGTCTAGAACACCCGGTATTCCCAGGCGGTCACCCATCCAAGTACTAACCGGGCTCGACGTTGCTTAACTTCGGTGATCGGACGAGAACCGGTGCATTCAACGTGATATGGTCCTAGACATTTATACAACAATTTTTTATTTTATTTAAATTTTTTTCATTGTTTTCTTCTTTAATTTAAAGATTAAAAAGTTCATTTTTGAAAATACTCAATTCATACTCAAATTAAATATAAATAAGTATCTTTCATTTAAATTCCATTTCTATACAAAAACAAGTTTAAATACTTAATTAAAATAAGTATGTTTTTTTTAAATATGTATCACTACTTCCGTGACGAATGCATCAATCAAGTGAAAGTCTTTTTTTAAGATCGAACACTTTGTATTGAAGCAAAGAAGTGGTTTATTAAATTAAAGTTAAAATTGACATTTAAGCTATTTTCTTTGATATACACCATTGTGAAAATGTTGTTGAAACTAGGCCATAACTATTCATTTTTTTATCAAGAGGTGCTACCTAAAGCGTTAACTAATTCTAATTGAATTAAGTTTTGGTTTCATTGAAATTAATATTTGGTACTAATATTATTTTTTTTTACCTAATTAGGTATAAATAATATTATGTATCAATAAATTATATTTGGTACTACATAAAATATAATTGGGTTTTGAATTGAATAGAATATTTTAGGTACTGAGTCTAAATAAAATTTCTGCGTTTCTGGCCTATTGAAATAGTCTTAGCTTCTTCTGGGATAATGCAAAGCTTTTACAATTGTATTTACTTTGTTACACATGTTTATCATCACTGATGAATAAACATACTTCTTCATCAGAGGTAAGGTGATAATAAGTCATGTGCTGGAGTTCGACAATGGTGGCGAACACAGGAAATAATAGCAAACACCGTCAATTCGTTTGCGCTTGTATTGGTATTTCCATAAGTTGGTATCGTGGCTAAATTTATTAATGAATCCTTGCTTGTTAACAGCAGCATCTTTATGCTGAATAAATTCAGTCAACTTAATGATTGCTACCTCTTGAAATAAAATTCCTTTGCCACGTTTTTTTATTGGTTGTACACCATCTTGGTATATATCAAGCATTGTGTTCCTTCATGGAAATTAATATCGGGTCTAGCACTCCTGTGTTACTAGGCCTTGATTTTTGAAGCTTATTATTATTATTATTATTATTATACGCAACCTAATCAATTAAAATGATATCAGTTTTAAATTTTTGTCACCTATTCTAATTAAATTTGTCACCTTGATTTTATTTTAGTTGTCATCTCAAAATAATTAATTTGTTTTAGAAATAATTAATTAGTCAATCGAAAAGTATTTTTGTCACTCAAATCTTTATTTTATCAGTCAATTAATTTATTTGTCATCAAAGGTAGTTTTTTTGTCATGAAAATTTAATTTTTTTTGTCAGTCCATTAATTGATGGCCAATAATAAATACTGGTTAATTTTTACCAAAATAATACTGGTTAATTTTATTTATCCATAAAATTATTCAAATACAGTCTTGTTATTAATGACAATTTGCCTAAATAGTTTCCGGATAATCATCCTGTTCTATTTTTCAGACAATTTTTTCTCTATATTTCTTTGATTATTTCTTTTAAAAAAAATATAATCTTCTATCAAGTGTTGTTTTTAGATTTTATCAGGTTAAATTTTAAAAATAAAAAATTAAAATATTGAAGTAACACAAAAATTTATTGTTTGAATGTCTAGGACCATATCACGTTGAATGCACCGGTTCTCGTCCGATCACCGAAGTTAAGCAACGTCGAGCCCGGTTAGTACTTGGATGGGTTAGGACCGCCTGGGAATACCGGGTGTTCTAGGCCTAATTTTTTTTTAATAATTTAAAAATTTCTTTGAAATCAGTTAATTATATTAATGATTTCAAAAAATAAAATTTTTCGATTTAAAAAATTTAATTTTTTTAATCTTTATTACAATTTTGAATTTTGACTTTTTACCTGTACTTCCTATTATTTGTTAGATGTATTTTATCATTTATAAAAATTTATAATTATTTTCAAAGGGTAGGTAAATTTATTAAAGTATTTCGAAAAATTGAGCTTTTTGTTTGAATTAAAGAAAAAATCTGGTTATAGGAATTTAAAACCAGTTAATTAACCATTTTTATGACTTATGCATTTATTTAGAATTAAAAAAAAAATTTATTTATTATTTTAGTATTATCGTTATTTTTTTTCAATAAACGCTTAAAAGCTTTTTAAATTTTATTAATCTTTTTTTTTGAAAAATTTTTGAAATTAAATGTTTTTCCTCTTCTCCTTTCTTTATTTATGTATATAAATTAGGAATTAAACTTTTTATTTTAATATAAAGAAATGCTGTAACAGTTTATAAAAAAAATAAATTTTGATTTTAATGGAAAATTTTTGGTCAAATTTTTTCATTCATTACGTTTAAATTTACAGAATTTGAATTTTGCGAAGTTGAAAAATTTGTCTTAATTAGCTAAAGATTGTTTAGTTAAATTGATTAGAATATTTCTTCTAATAGTTAAATAAATTCATTAAATTTATTTTTTAATTTTATTTATTATTTTTTAAAAATTAAAATTAAAAATAAAACGTAATAAAAAAAAGATGATTTAAAAAGTTAGATACAAATAATTAAAATATAAAAACATATATAAGATAAAAAAAAATGGTATATTTAATATTTCAAAATCAAAAAATCTAATATAAAAATCAATAAGAAAATTGAGAAGATTGATTTTAATTGCTATTTAGAATCTTTTAGCAATCAATTCTTACTTAGTCTTTAATGCACAATTAAAGCTCAACACAGCATTTAGTTGTGCTTTTTTTAAAGTTTCAATGGTTTATAGTAAAATTTTAGAAATAGGTTTGTAATCTCTAAAATTGCGATGAAATTTTATATTTAATTTTTAATTTTTGAAGCATATTTAAAATCTAAAATTTGATCGAAAAACTCGATTTTCCATATCCTTGGTCCAAAATTTCAATTAAATCTTAGGTCCAAAAGCAACTCGAATTAATCAAGCGTCTTAATTCAACACACAAAAATTTATTAAGAGTTTTTTCTTTTTCTTATATTTAATCTAGCATAAAAAATTAAAATATTTGAACCAAAAGCCAGAAAATTCAAGAGCTTTTAGTGAAATTAAATTATCGAAAACTAAACATCTTTAGTTATTATTTTAATTTTAAAGAAAAAAAATTCAAAATTAAATCAATTTTTAATTTTGAATTTTATTTAATTTTGAAAAAAGGAGGACTATTTAAAATTAAAAAAATTAAAACATTTGTCACAGTCTAGTCAAGTGTTTAAAATCGAAAATACAAGTTCACATGCACTGCAAGCTCTCATGATTTAGTTGAAACAAGCTCTGTAAACTCAATTACTCAAAGATCCATTTAAATTCCGTCCAATTTGACACCATTTATACACAAGGAAACAGAAAGCAAATCAATTCTTGTCAAAAAAGACTCTTCAAAATCAAAGTCAGACAAAAAAAGAAAATCGGTTCGATTTAGTTGATTATATTTAATTCAGAAATAATATCAATGGCCAGTACTGATTTTGGAATCCAAATTCTACACAGATCCTGTTGCTGTGCTTGACTTTCAGTCATTGTATCCAAGTGTTATCATTGCATACAATAATTGTTTTACAACTTGTCTTGGAAGAGTCGAGTCAATTGGAAAAGAAGGCAGTTTTAAATTTGGATGTGGAAGTTTGTTTTTATCAGACAAGTTAGTTAAGAGTCTCGACTTAGAAAACGATATTTGTGTGGCTCCAAATGGAGAGACTTTTGTTAAACGTCACATAAGAAAAGGTAAATAAAAAGTTTTATCTTTTAAATGATAGGAATTGTTTATTTTTTTAATTAGAAAAGTAAAAAATAATCAAAAATTTCAAGTTATTAGTTTTTATTCAGATTTATAAAAAACTACTTTGAGCCATAGTTATGCATTTTTACATGAAGATACAGGAATTAAGTAAATCATATAACTATTAAAGATTATCTAGAAATTTAATAACTTAATACATTCAGATCACTTTAATCGAAAGTTTTTCTGATTCAAGTATTTTTGTTCGAAAAAAAAGAAATTTTAATTATATAAATTAAAAAAAAGCCTTATAGAAAAAATAAAAATTTGAGATAAATTTTTCAAATTTTATTAATTAATAAAATGTTTTCTAGAATAGTTAAATTTATAGCTCATGATCTTTTAAATAATATCATGAAATTACGTTCTCGCTCTGGTCTAATATTGAAAAGCAAAGTTTATTTTAAATATTTCTAAATCCTTTTTTTCTCTTATTGATATTAAGAAATATTGGAAGATAGTGAGAAGCATTGCTGAAAAAGATTTTGTCCAATACAATAGTTGTTTTTTCTGAAGAAGACTAAAATTTATTTTTCGTTTTATTTTTTTCTTTTAAATTAATTTTTAATGATTATTTATAATTTCGGAATTTTTTTCTAAAAAATTAAATCGATATTTAAATAAATTCTATTTTTTCCAATTTATTTGTGTTTTAAATCAGATCTTAATCGTGAAATTATATTAAGGACCATGGTATTTTACAAAACTCAAAAAAATCCGATTTTAAGTAGTAACCCATGGTTCTTATTTGTAATACAAGATATAGAGCATGGGGGCTATAACGGGGCAGCACTGTATGGAATCACATTTTTAAAGAAAAGACTTAAACCAGCACTTTTTGATTATAAATTTATCCTTATCATAAAATTTTTGGTCTTTAGAAAGAATTTACAAATTACTTATTGAAGAAATTGAAGTTAAAGATCAAGATCAAATGATCAAAATATAAATTCTAATATTGTTTTTAGCAATAGAGAAAAAATAAATTTATTCCAAAACAATTACTCGACATGTCATGTCAAGTTTATTTTCATATTTAAAATTTTAAAAGTCCTTTTTAATTTAACTTAAAGAGATTTAAATTTTTTAATTGATTTTAATGAAAACTTACTTTTAAAGACAAAAAAATGTAATTTTTTAAAATTTATAATTTATTTAAGTGGAAAAATTAAATGAATGAATTTTGTTTGTATGAATGAATATAAAAGTTTTAAATTTGAATTTCTGAATTCCCGAAAATAAATAAACGGCGTTTAATCGCGCGTTTATACGCACTATTGAACGCGTATAAACGCAGCTTTGAACGCGTTTTCCGACGTTATTAATCGTTCTTTAAACGTAACTTTTTAACGCCAAATTACAGGAATAAACGGGTTTAAATAACACGTTTAAACTATCTAATAATGCGTTTTTTAACGAATATAAACGCTAAAAAAATTTAATTTTTAATTAATAAAGAATGAAAATTTCAAATTTTTATGAAATTAGGATTAATTAATTTTTTTTAATGAATATTTTTTTAGTTTAAAATATATTATTTATCAAAATTGAAAAATTTTTTATTTATTCTGTAATTCATTTATTAAATTAAAAAAAAATGGAATTGATTCAAAATACAGCAAATATTAGTAAAAAAAGTTATTTTATAAAACAAATTTATAACAATTTTTAATTAAATACAGTCTTTCGTGAATATAATTATTTAAAATTTAAAAAAAAAAACTAAGAGTTTAATGATCTACTCATATTGTGTTTGATAACTCGACCCTTGGTATTGAACGCGTCAACTATTTTACGCCATATTTTGTCTTGTTTTTCTCCTGGCAAATTATATTTGTATTTTAGAGCATCTTAAATATAAAAACTTTATTAAACTTTTATAAAGAAAAAAATTCAAAATGATAAGTAAATTAAAATATTTTTTAAGAATTTTATTGTCTTTTTTTAATTATAAAAATAGACCAAAATTAACTTAGTTTATTAGAAATTAATTGGAACTCTATTTATTAAATTAATTAGCTTTGCAACTGTCTCTTAAACAAAGTAACAATTAATTAAGAAAGAATTTGAAAAAAATTGATTTTCAATAAAACCTTTTAATAGTTGAACTCTTATAGGACAGCAAAAATCTCGGGTTGAATGTGTTGACTTGACTAAGACGCAATTTTTAGTCTCTTCGGATGTAAAGAGTACATCAAGACATTTTGCTGCCCATATGTGAATAGGATATCCGTCAACATCAGATAGCAAATCTACTCCATTGTATACCTTTTATAAAAAAAATTTATTTTTAATCACAAATTCTAATTTTTAAATTACAAAACTTTTATTTTCCCTCAATTGCGTTATATATTCTATCTTTTTTTCAATTTCTTCAAGATTTTGTTGTTGAGTTACTTCACGCTCCTTTGTCTGCTTGATAAAGTCTTCAAAAAGCTGTAGAGTATTCACAGATGATTGCGTTGTATCTGGTTGAGGTGATTCGGAACGCAGGCTCTCATTTAGATCTATCGAAACTACTCTCCGGCTTGCATTTGATTTTGGAATTTCGTTATCTTTTGAATGTAAGTTTTTGGATACTATGTTTGATTTTAGAAAATTAATGAATTTGATTATGATATTTAATATGAGAAAAAAAGCAAAAAAGAAAAGAAAGAGAAGTTTGAATTAAAGAGAGTAATGGATTACAAAGATGCTTAGTGCTTTAATTTTTTAGTTTGATGTTTGATTTCTCTTGAGTACAACCCAACCTTAATTGTTTGACCTTTTTTCCTCTCCTCTCTCTCTCTATTTATCCTTTTATTTTATTTGCCAGTTATTATTTTCCTTTCTAGCAGTTTATAAAAAATAACAAAGTTCAAGAAAAGTTCAACAGAAAAAAAAAACTACCATGTATTTGTCTTTCTGTTTCTACTTCATCACAAGTAGTAATTGAAAGACAGTGTGCATATCGCTCAGCTTTTTTTTCTATGTAGTCTTTAGATCCAGTTTTAATTATAATGATATCATAAAATTTCCTTAAAACAGAAAATTCTGATGTTAAATTTTTTATTACCAAAAATATATTGAATATAAAAAATAATGTAGAAGAGAATTTTCTTTTATTCCCGTCGAGAATAAAAATTCTTGAAATGAATCAAACTGAGCGAAATTTAATTCTAGAACTATATTCAAAAACAAGTGACGAGATTTTAAATATGGAAATTATTTTGTATAGTAATAGAGCATTAATTCAAGGTAGAGAATATCATACTTTTAATTATGACGAAAAGTTTGATTCAACAAATTCTCATACAATAGAGTATATTGAAAGAGAAAATCGAAAAAAATATTTTGGAAGGATTTTAAAATTCATACAAGTTAAAGAAAATCAATTTTGCCTTGTAAAAAGATATCTCCAGGTAAATAAAGACTCATTTTTTAAAAAACTATCTATTGAATGCGCTAAGTATATTGATAAATTTTTTCAAATTGTCGAACTAACCGATGATTCATTCTTGGTTGACTTTTTAAACATTGAACGGCGCTGTATTGTAATGAATTGCGAAGGACAAATGGTCATGTCAATGATTGATGATTTAGAAGAAATGGACTAAAAAAATTCTAGAATTATAAATTTTCAATTTAATTTGACTTTATTTTTGTTATTTTTTTAAATAATACTAAAAGATTGACAATTTTTGGATAAAAATGAAAAAAATTGATAAATATAATCTAAATTTTTTCTTATATTAATTTCAGAGAAAAAAAAATAAAGCCTTTTAGAAATTATCATAAAACGGCGCTAAACGTAATGTTATGATGCGTTTATACCCATCAAAACTTAAACGCGTTTACACGTAAAGAAACAAGCGTTTATTTTTTTTCGGGTTAGCATAACCTGAATTATTTAAATTATTGATTGTTTTTGTTAAATAAATTACATGAAATTACACGTTAGTAGTAGTAGTAGTAGTATTAGTGTTAGAAGACTGCTCATCTGACCCTGTGATCATATGAGAAAGAAACCTCAAGTCTCTCTTTGATGCCTTCATTTTGACCTTTTATTATTTACTCAACTGTATGTATGTTATTCTCAAGTTGAGTATGCACCTTTTTGATTGTATACTTCGTCAATTCCTGCTTTAAAAGCATCAACTGATTTTGCTTTGACTACTTTAATTGGTAGTGCATTCCACGAATTAACTATACGATTCGTGAAAAAATTGAATCTAAATTCGCCTGAAAATTTTGTATGAAATCTTTCTTTTTCAAATTTTTGGTTATGACCTCTTGTAATTTTGTAGTTTAAACTCTTAAGCGGGTAGTGCCATTCTACCTTGTCCATACCGTTGATTATTTTATATTGCTGAATAAGGTCACCTCTTACTCGTCGCTCTTTAAGCGTTGTTAGGTTTAATTTATCTAATCGTTGATCATAAGTCAGATATCTGAGCCCAGGTGCTCTTTTAGTTGCTCTTTGTTGATCTTTCTCTATTAAATCTATATCTTTGGCGAAATAAGGATTCCATGCCGAAGCTGCAAATTCCAAGTGGGGTCTAACAAACGCGCAATAAAGCGTCCTGAATGTATCGAGATCGGGATATTTAAACGAGTTTAATAGTTGTCCTAGAATCGAATTTGCTTTCGACGTAATTGCTTGAATATGCTTATTAACTTTGAGGTCATTAGACAATATAACTTCTATGTCTTTTTCACGCGTAACTGTACACAACGTTTTAATTTGATCACCTTTATCTGTCATTGTATATGAATACTTCGGATTGTTTCTACCTATGTGCATTATTTTGCATTTTTCGACATTAAAGTGTAGCTGCCATTTAGTTGACCACTCTTGTAGTCTATTGATGTTATTTTGCATTGATTCTTTTCCTTCTATTATGTTTGCCAATGAGAAAACTTTATTGTCATCTGCATAAAGTTTGTTATTTCCTTCAATTATATCTGGCAAATCATTTATAAAAAGCATGAATATAAATGGTCCTAATACCGATCCTTGTGGTACCCCGCTCTTAACGCTGGTCCACTCGGACATAGCGTCACCCATTACGACTCTCTGTTTTCGGTCACGTAAAAAATCAATAAACCAGTCTTTCATTTTACCTTTTATACCATATGCTTCTAGTTTAATAATAGACCTATTATGTCCAACTTGGTCAAATGCTTTTAAATAATCCGTTAGTAGAATATCTATGGGTATTCCACAGGCGTTTTCAAGAGTTACTAGATCCATTGTCCTTAACAGATTGGTAACACAGCTTCGATTTTTGACAAATCCATGCTGCCTATCGCTAATTAATTTATTAGAGATCAAGTGATTAAACACTTGGTTTCTAATAATTTTTTCCATTAGCTTACATGGAATAGAAGTTAAGGACACTAGCCTGTAATTCGAGACGAGTAATTTGTTCCCTTTTTTAAAAATTGGGCTTATGTTAGCTTCTTTCCATTTGATTGCAATTTTTCCTTCGTTTAGTGATTTTTTAAAAATAATACAAAGAGGTATACACAAAATTTCAGCGCAATTTTTTAGTATAATAGGGTGTACATTATCGCTCCCCCTCGATTTATTCGGGTCTAGATCTGCAAGCAATTTTTTTATTTCAAGTTCATTTATTTCTATTTTTTCCAGAATTTTTTCTGTTTTTGGCTCACAAATCGGGAATGGTTCCTCTTCAGAAATGAATACTGAGCTAAAATATCCGTTAAGCAAGTCAGCCATTTCAGCATCCTCCTCGGTTACATTACCATTTTCAGTTTTTAATGCCCTTATTCTAGACTTAACGTCTTTTTTCTTATTAACATAGGAATAAAGTAACTTTGGGTTTAGTTTAGATTGACTGATGAGATTTCGCTCGTAGTTTTGAACAGCTTTTTCAAGCAAGTTAAGAGCTTCAAATTTTGCTTTCTCATACTCTTTTTTTAACCTCTGGTCTGACCAGTTTGCTCTTTTGTTTTTGTGCCAAATTGCATTTTTATTTCTTATTTTTTTCATTATGTCTCTGGTCATCCAGGGCTCGCTGAATTTAAATTTACCCGTGCTTTTTGGCACAAATTTATTTACTGCCATTTCATATTTTTCAAGAAAAACACCGTAACTTTCGTCAACGGTTAGATTTTTGATGATTTCATTCCAATTTATCTGCCAAAAGAAATTATTTATTTCAGTAAAATTGGCTTTTTGATAGGCTAATTTTATTCTGGGCTCAAAATCTTCGGGTTTTTCTTTGATTAAGAACTTGAAATCTAGTAGATGATGACCTTGATCGCTTCTACCCAGAGGAGGATAGTGAATCAAGCCAGCTATTCTCTCTTCATCTTTCGTTAAAATCAAATCAAGTGTGTTTGTGCACTCAAAATTTGATTTTTGAAAAGTTGCATCACACACATGTTGTGTTATGAAACAATTATTCAAGGTTTGACAGTCTGACCAGTCTATAGTGCTAAAGTTGAAATCTCCTACGAGCAGAATTATATCTCAAGTATTCAAAATTTTAAAGTCCGGACTTGAACTTGACTTTAGACTTTCGACTATTAAACAACTCTGATGTTCACCACTGGAAATGAATTCATCCATTAAATTGTTTATAAGAAGGCTGTTGTTTATGATGCAATTGTTGAGGTATGATTTGTTTAAAGTTGTTTGAATATTACAAAGATCTGAAATTTCTTGTAATTTGTTCATTTTCTCATCGTATTTTTTTTTGAAAATAACACGAATTGCTGTATTTTGAATTGCTTGAAGTTTTTTGATTCTTGTCTTTGATAATAATAATAATAATAAATATAAAGTAAATTTAAAAGAATCTATACTCGCAAAAGAGTACAGAGGCCGTGAATATTATGACAATGAAAAATCAATAGCAGCTTGTCAAGTTACCAACAGATCACTGCTAAAAGACCCGCTTTGGGAGCCACTAGCTGGCGAAAGAGAACCATACGGGATTATATATGATCTTCCTGGTGTAACTTTGTACGAGTTGGTCAGACCTCCATATATACTAATAGACACTCCGGTATTAAAATCAATTATGAATATTATGTAATTATGTGAATTAAATGTCTCATGAATTTGAATGTTTTAGATTGAGTCAAATCTCTTTCGTTCAAACCGAAGGTTTTTCAATAAGCAATTGAAAAGGGTCTGACATTCAATCAGCCTGTTGGTATGGCAAATTTTGTCTATTCAGCTGACTGTGTATTGTTCTCTAGAAAAGGAAATGCTGGTCAGAACTTCAAAAGCATTGGGATAAATGTCAAAATTTGAACCAAAATGATTTGTGCAAATTGAAAAAAAAAACAATTATTGAAGAAACATAATAAATAATTTTTTTAAATATTTATTTTAAATTTTTTTATTTTTTTACCGTGAAAAACTTAATTCTTGGATAATTAATATTTTAAGGTGCTTTCAAAGATATTAGTGATAAAAATTTTAAAATCATTTAAATTAGTATTACTTTTTAAATAATTACAAATTACTGCGCAAACTTGATTTAAAATAATTTTTTGAATTTAATTAATTATCTAAAGACTTGTGAAAAAGTCTTTTGATGAGTTTAATTGTTAAATAAACTTTTTTTTTGCTTATTTAAACAAATTTTGATGTAAAAACTTAAATTTATCTTTTTAGTCTTCAGAAATGGAAATGAAAAATTTATTAATTATCGTAATAAATAGTAAAAATGATTTAATTTTTAGGAACAATTGCAAATTGGAGTATTCTAATGATGATAGAAAAAGTTTTAGAGTAATAAGTAAGTAAAATCTTTTTCAAAATTTGCAAAAATAAAAAAGAGAAAAATTTACCAAAAAAAAATTTACTTTTCCGAGTTTATTTTAAAAAAAAAGATCATTTTTTAGCGAAGCAAAAGTAAATTGATCTTAAAAATTTTAAGTTAAAATTTTAAAAAAGATTTGGAGCGTTTTTTTTCCATTTAACTTTTTTGAAATTTTGAAATTACTTTATTTAATTTAAACTCAATGCTTAAGCATGTTAAAATTTGAAATCTAATTACGCAATTATTTCTAAAAATATAAAATTGAAAAAAAAACTTGCAATTTGGTTATTTTTATCATGTTTGACTTAAAGTTTTATCAATTTAATAGAAGATGAACAGATAGTGGAATCAATAAAATTTTTGAAATATGTAAAATGTTGTAGAAATTCATTAGATATAATAACAGATATTGGACAATGTTTTTTAAAATTTGAATCAGAAAATGGTATATAATTTAATTTTTTTTAATTTTTTAAATATCAATAATTTTTGGCTTATAATTAATCAGATTTGATTGAATTTAAAAATTGGTTAATAAATGATGAAGCTGAGGGTAGTGGAAATAAAATTCTGAGAGATTTAATCGAAGATTCATTTCATTTAGACATGAGGCACCATCCAAAATTAAATCTATCATCTCAAAAGTATCTCAGAAACAAAATCAAAGAATTTATAAGCGAAAACAACTCGACTTATTATGGCCCAGTCTCAACAATTTGTCAATCGAGTGGTTTTGGCAAATCGAAGGCTTGTGAAAGCTTGGCTAATGAAGACATGTTTGTAGTCTTTTGCTGTCTGCGAGATGAGAAAACAATTGGTTATCCACCTAGAAGCTGTCTTGCAGAATACCTTTTAATTGATTCAGAAATAGAAAATCAAGTTATAAACAGCTTCAAATGTTATTTTAATTTTTTTATTGATTTATTAAATGGTGATGATAGAAACACGAATTGTAAAGACTTTTTTGTGAAATATAATCATATCGAGATTTTTGCATTTATTATTGACATTTTTGAATAAAATGAAAAATGTTTTGATTGGGTTAATAGAAATCATAATTTAAAAAAAAAATATATTGATAAATTTTTAGATCTTCCCTTTTGAAATGTTCATTTTGAAAGTAGGGTTGTTAATTGAAGTTTCCAAATTTGGAAATTTTTTGAAATATTTTTATTTAAATCAAAAATTAAAAATTTTGAAGTCAAATTATTTTTAAAAAATAAAATTTTAAAATTTAAATTTGATTTTTAAACTAAAAATTTCAATTTTGAATTTAAGATTTTTGTTAAATTTTTTTTTCATAATTGAAAATTTTGATTATTCAAAAATTTTAAAAATCGAAATTTAATAAATTAAAATTTTTCATTAATATTTATTTTCATTAATGCCATCTTTGATTGAATGATGCTTTGATATGTTAACCCTCGGATAAGGTTAAGTTAATTAAACTCAGTTTATTTGTTTTTTAAATTTTATTTTATTAAATGATAAAATTACACTTATAACAAATACGACAATAGGCCTAGGTAAACGTTTAAGTTGTTTGTGGAAATATTCGAATAAGACGAATAAATGAAATAAAGTATTACATTTTTATAGTAAAAGAAATAATTAAAAAACATCAATCACAAATCAAGATAATATCAAATAAAATATTAAAAGTAGGAAAGATTGTAGACAATGGTCATTGAGATAACGATGACACTTTATATTAAATTAATTTAATTAAAACATCAAGATAAATAACTTGATAAGTTATTGAATTTGAGGATCGTAGATCATAGTAACAGATCTCCCCCGTTAAGATAGTCATAGTCCCTATGACTCTCTATTGATAATTAAATTCGCTAGTTGCTCTAGTGGTAATATGTTTGGAATATTATAGTTTCGAACAGCATAATGTTTACTTAATATTGAATTATAAAATCTAATAGAAAGTAAAAATAAAGTAATTATCACTATTACAACTATAATTGTTAATGCAATGTTGAGGTAATATTTAATTTTGTTGATTTCTTCATACAAAATATTTTTAGAATTGATTAGTTTGCTAAATGCTCTATTTGTTAAGTTAATATCATCGTTTGGTAAGACATAGAAATTCCCGTTTATGTCGTTATTATCTAATTCATTTTGTTTTCTTAAAGTGCTAAAATCGTTAATAATTTCCTTGTGATGGTTGAAATTTAACGTTGACAAATTGTAATGATCGATGTAAATTTGTTTTACTATTACATTTGATATATTAAAAATTTTAATTGAGTTGCCAATTCTTACTATTGAAAATTTATGTGATGGTAGAATTATTCTGTCGTTAACTAGGGAACAATGGATTTCCTGTGAAAAGCTCTTAATGAAATTATTATTCGACAAAAACATTGGTACTGATTTATTATCAGCATTTTTGATGTAGATTGGTAAATCAACATGACATGAGTTAGATGCCCGGAATGTAATTTCTTTTACTGGTTGACATATAGGTATGTATAAGAGTTGATTTTTGGAGTAAACGATAAGTTTATTACCATTAAAATCCGAAATTAAATGAAATTTGTCATCAAACGAGGCAAATAAGTTTAGTTGATTACTGAATAATGCACAAAATCTGTAAAGATTGTGTTCATGCTCGTTGTAAAGTTCATTTTCGATTGAATATTTCAAATAATCTGATTCGGCAATCATTAAATCATTTATGTCCCTTTGAGTGATTAAATCTTCATTTTCAGGTGAATACGGAATTTAAGATATAGTATTCCAATTTTCTGATTGTTGTTTAGGTTCAAATACTAAGTAAAGACCATCAGTTGTAGTATAAATTGTTAAATTTTTGTAACTCGTGTTAGTTGTTATTTGAAAAAGGTATTGTTCTGATGCAGAGAAAACTAGATTTCCTTTTCTCATAAATTTTAAACCATGATAAATTTTTTTGTATGGTGATGTTTTCACACTATTTTTATTCCAAACAACGATTGAGTCAAATAAATGGCAATATAAATTATCTGGCAAACAGGATGAAATTCCAATGCTATAAATTGATTTGTTCAAATTGTCGGCAAAAATGTGTTTTTTATGGAAAATACATTCAAAACTTGTGAATATTTTGTTTTCTAACCAAGCGTAATCTCCATCAGGAATTTTATTGTAAATACAATAACTATCATCACATTCCATTATTTTGTTTTCACAAAGTTTTGTTTCTACCATTGCGAGACATTCAATTCGACTTAATCGTATAGTTTCTTTAATAATATTGTCTGTTTTTCCTAGAAAAAATGAAGTATTCATGTATCTTATTACTTTTTTCTTAAAACACTGATGTCCGAAATCATTAATTACATAATTCTGCTTTGCTAGAATCCAAATGTTAAAATTTTCATTGAATGAATATGTTTTGTCAAGGAAATTTGAACGTTTACAATTGTTATTTAAATCAGCTAATCTATTATTGTCATTGTGTTCACAATAGTAAAATTTGTCATTTATTGTTTGACCATTTAGATAATGAAAGAATGAAAAGAAACTAAGAATAGAAAGAAGAAGATTAGAATTTATTGTTTTCTTTTTTCTTCCACGTTTAGGCCTGTTTTGAAGATTGTTATGATATTCATTGATATGATTCTTATCTTGAATATCAGTGGATTTTTTCCATTCATTTTTCTTATGTGGAAAATTTTTCCATTTAATTAGGTATCTAAAACCTCTTCCAATTTTCTTGTGGTCAAGAATTTTTTCAATTTCAGATATTTCATCTTTCTGTTCATTTTTGTCATCTGAAATATAAGAATTAGTTGTACTTACTTCTTGTTTTGCCAATTTCAAACGCCATCTAGGGTAACTTTCTTCAATTCTTTCTCCTTTTTCATTTTTCAAATTATAATTACCGTACTCGGTAATTCTGTCAATGAAAAATGGACCTGTATATGATGGTTCAAATTTATTCTGTATTTTTTCGTTTTTTATATAAACTTCATCATCTATTTTAAGAGTATCGAAAGTAACTTTCTTTTGTCTATTTTGGGTTTTTATCTGCTTTATCTTGGAAGACCTTAAGTTCTCTATTGTTTTAGGTAATTTATTTTCTAATAAAAATTTTATTTCAGCTGTTCTTCTTAACAAAGTTAATTCTTCTTCATCCGCTATATTTGAATCTATTTTATCAAAGTTATTCATAAACCTTCCAAATAATAGTTCATAAGGGGTAAAATTTGTCGAGGAATGAATTTTATTTCTATAGGACATTAGAACTATTGGTAAATACTTATCCCAATTTTCTTTATCATTTGCTGCTTGTTTTCTTAAAGCAGAAACTAATGTTTGATTAAAGCGTTCGGTTAAACCGTTAGCTCTTGGGTTGTAGGGAGAAGTGAATCTTCTGTTAATATTGAAAGTCGAGCATAGCCTATCTAATAGCTCATTGACAAATTCTTTGCCACGGTCCGAAAGCCATTCTTTTGGGGGTCCAAAGATTGAAATCCAATCTAAAACTTTTTCAAAAATTTCATCCATTGATTTGGATTTAATTTTATAAACAAATGGGAATTTAGAACAGTGATCGGTTATTACAAGACAACCGATATATCCTTTTGAATTTTCAGGAAAACCTAAAACAAGATCAAAACTTACACGATCTAAAACACTTACAATAGGTAAAGCAAGAGCAGGATGTTCTACGACTCCTTTTTTATCATATTTTAGACAAGTATTGCATCTATTTATATAATTTTCAATTTCTTTTTTCATTGATTTCCAAAAATATTTAGACGAAAGATTGGAATAAACTGTTTCACTTTTAAAATGTCCTAAATTGTGAGTGTTTTTAATGATATCCAATCGTTCTTCCATTTTTGGAACTATCAAATTAAAATGTTCATCCTTAATATTTTTTCTATACTTAAGTAAGTCTCCTTCTAATGTATAAAATTTAATTAATTTGTTAATTCTTTTTACTTGCTTTTTCGAAGATCCCTCCGTATGTCTATTATATTTTAAGAAGTGCATTAGATATGGGTCTTGATATGGGTCTAAAAGTTTAGTAGATAAGTCTTCACTTTCATCATTAATATTATCAACTTCATTTAAAAGAATGGGTCTACTTAAAGGGTCAACATTTGTATGAGTTTTACCTTTTCTATGAATAATTTCAAAGTTATAAGTTTGTAAAAGTATCGCCCATCTTGTTAGTCTAGCGTTGGGGCTTTTAAGTGTTAATAACCATTTTAAGGAATAGTGATCGGTTACTATTAGAAATTTGATATTAAATAAATAGTTACTGTATTCCTTACAGCCAAAAATTACAGATGAACATTCAAGTTCAGTAACGGAATAATGTTTTTCATTGGATTTAAGTAATCTTGAAGCGTAGCTTACTACATATTCGTTACCTTGGTTATCAATTTGTGCTAATATAGCTCCCAAAGCAGTTGTTGATGCGTCTGTGTATAAGATAAACCTATTATTAAAGTCTACTTTTCTAAGAATGGGATACTCTATTAATTTTTGTTTTAATGTGTCAAAAGCATTTTGGCATTTTTCTGACCAGTACCATTTATATTTAGGCGAAGTCAAAGAATGTAAGGGTGAAGTAATTTTTGCATAATTTTCAATGAATTTTCTATAGTAATTAGATAATCCTAAGAAAGTTTGTAGTTGCTTAACTGTTTTTGGTGGTTTCATATCTCTAATAGCAGAAATTTTGTCAGGATCCATTTTGATACCTGTTTCGTCAATAATGTGGCCTAAAATTTTTATTGTCTTTTTTAGCCATTGACATTTTTTAGGATGAATTTTCAAATTATTTTCATTTAATTTATCAAAAACAATTTGAATATGTTCAAGGTGCTCATCTTCATTTTCTGAAAAAATCACTATATCATCAATATATACTTGCACAAATTCTAGGTTTCCTAATATAGACTGCATTGTTGCACTGAAAAAAGCTGGTGCATTTGTCAAACCAAAGGGAACTCTATTGAATTCGTATATTCCAAATGGAACTATGAATCCAGTTTTATGTTTTGAATTTTCTGCTACAGGAATTTGAAAATAACCTTTTCTTAAATCAAGATGCGAGTAAATTCTACCTTTAGACAGTTTGTCCAGTATGTCATCAATTCTTGGTAAAGGATGAAAGTATTGTTTGGTTATACTGTTAACTTTTCTATAGTCTACAACGAAACGATAACAAGACTTCTGCTTAATAAGAAAGGCTGGACTAGCCCAAGTACCCGTTTTACCATGACTAATTATACCTGCGTCTAGCATCAATTTGATTTCTTTTCTCATTTCATCAATTAAACCTACGGGTTGGCGAAAAGGTTGTGTCATTATAAACCAACTAATAGAATTCCTATCTCTATTTTTGGTGAATGCTTGATATTCGTGAAGCGCAGAATCTCTTAAGTATGAACTTGCAAAAAGGATTTTGGACTTGTCTTGTGTTACTCCATGTCCTTCAAGTATTAGTTCAACAATGTAAAGCCAATCTTCAATTCTTTCATTTTCTTTTCCATGAAAGGGGCTTATGTTATTATTTGTTTTAGGAAAGGGAAGATGGGTAAAGTAAGGCGACGGATTTTGGGAAAACTTATTTTCTTCTTTATCCTTAACGTACAAAGAGCCTAATTCAAGATTGTTACTGGTTATTTTTTCTTCAATATCCGGTATTATTTCACTTCTATTTGTTAATTTATAATCTACGACCGATCGTTCTTTTGAAGATTCAGTACCTAACGATTTCTTACCTGTTGAGAAACTAGGTGTATTAAAAGGTAAAGAGTAAGAAAATTCTAAATTTGGATCTAAAGCATTTTTATCTAATTTATTTAATTCTATTTTTCTCTCAGAATATCTTAATTTGTCATTTAGATTATTCTTTAAAGTGAGTAGTTCCTTGTTTGTCCTTACTAATTCTGTTCTTTCTATATTTAGAGTCAAATTTTCTTTATTAAGATTGTCGTTTTCATTTCTTAAATTATTGATTTCGAATTCGAGATCAGCAATTTTTGTCACATCTGATTCCCTATTTGATTTAAACTGAGAAATTTCATTTTCATATGAATTAATTTTTGATTCACATGCTGAAATTTTACTAACCAAAGTCATGTTTTCACTTTTTATGTGATTATGGGAAAAATTTAACTTTTCAAAATTTTCATTTAGTTTACTATATTTTATTTCTATCGAGTCGTTAACTTTTGTTAAGTTTGCTAGGTTAGTGTTTAGTTCACTATTTTCCGATTCTAGCTTTTTTATTTGTTCATCATTTGACTTTAATGTTTCTTCGAAACTATTTTTATAGTTGTCAATGATTTCTAGTTTTTTTCTATCATCGAAAAGTTCATTATTTATAGTTTGAATTTTTTCCTTTGCTAGCTCTAATTCTTCAGATTTCTCCTTATGAGAACTTTTTTCAATTGCTAACTCCTTAGAAAGCTGTTCTTTTTCAGAATCAAGTCTTTCATTTATTTTACTAATCTCATCATTTTGAGACTTTAGTTTTTTGTAACCTTTCTCACAGTTATATAAGTCATCTTTTAACTTATTTAATTTTAACGCGTCATTTTTTCTCTCTAATTCCAAATGTATTGCGTATGCTTCGATACGCCTGGCTAAATTTTTAACCGATTCTAACCCCTCCTTATCAAAATTATCTGGTAATCTTTCTAAAATTCTTAACTTACCTTCCATTCTTGATTTGAGTTTTGGTCAGTTGATTATTTGAATAGGATCCTTTGAGTGTGAGATTGTTACGATTTATCACGATATCGTTTAGGAGTATTTCTTTGTTTTTATTGTTTTTCTTGTTTTTCGCTGCTACCAATTCTGTTAACCCTCGGATAAGGTTAAGTTAATTAAACTCAGTTTATTTGTTTTTTAAATTTTATTTTATTAAATGATAAAATTACACTTATAACAAATACGACAATAGGCCTAGGTAAACGTTTAAGTTGTTTGTGGAAATATTCGAATAAGACGAATAAATGAAATAAAGTATTACATTTTTATAGTAAAAGAAATAATTAAAAAACATCAATCACAAATCAAGATAATATCAAATAAAATATTAAAAGTAGGAAAGATTGTAGACAATGGTCATTGAGATAACGATGACACTTTATATTAAATTAATTTAATTAAAACATAAAGATAAATAACTTGATAAGTTATTGAATTTGAGGATCGTAGATCATAGTAACAGATATTTCGGTAGTTGAGCTATTGTAAATATTCACAGTAATTGGTAGAGAAAAAAGATTGCATTTAGCCAAATTAGAATTCAATTTTGTGGCATAAATTGAAAACCAAACCCAAGACCTTGGTTCTATAGAATTTGTTTTTTTGGCACAACTAACTGGCGTAGATTCTTTATTTGGAGGCATTCTAAGAAGTTTTTCAAAATTTTTTATTTATTTGGCTATCGTTTAACTAGAAGAAATATTAAATTTTTGAATTAAATGATTTTGAAATTTAAAATTGCAAGTTCAAGTTAATCTTTTTCATTTTAAAAAATTATGAAATTCAAAGTGATCTTAAGAAAATAAATCAATTTTTGACTTCAAATTTTGAATTCAAGTTGAAATTTTTAACTCCTCAAAGTATGAGAAATTTTGAAAAAATAATTTTACAAATTCAACATCGTTAACAACCCTATTTGAAAGACTCTAAATCTATTGTTTTAATAAATTAAAAAAAGCAAAAATGCACATATATCTCCATATGTCAAATACAAAACCAATTATTGTTAGATCTTGTTGACAAAAAGTTCAATGAAACCACCAAATCTACTCAGCTTTCATACTATGCAGGTGATAAACCATTAATATTTATTTTTGATGAAAGCTCGTCACTTTTGAGGCAAAATCCAAATCGTGAAAATAATTATTTTGTTCTTCGTCAATTTCTTTGCAAAATTAAAAGAAATATTTTCGTTCTTTTTACCGATACTTTTACCAATTTGAGTGAATATATACTGGTTAAAAAAGAAAATTTTAAAGAAAAAGTTTTCGAGCCAATTTATTTATTACCAACTTGGGATATTTATGTAGATTATGAAGCAATAAATTCAATTTTTGATACAGCGAATTTTTATAATGTTTGTATGTTTGGACGCGTGTTATGGGGCTCATTAATTCATACCAAGATCAATGCAGGTGGAAAATATAGTCAAATGAAGAATATTGAAATCTTTGATTTGGTCATTTTTAAATTAATAGGTGGAAAAAATTTTCACTGCGATAAATTGGACTCCAATGATCATCTTGCTATTCTTAGTACAAGACTCGGCATGGTAAAGCCAAAATCAGTATCAACAAGTCAAGATTTGGTCGCCAAAAATATGGCTGTATGTTTATATGTGAGTACTTCAGACAATCTATTTGAGATAGAGTATCCATCAGAACCAATTTTATCACTTGCGGGATCATTTCTAATGACTCATTTTAATCCAAGTGACATGCTTGACGATTACATGAGTTGCGTTGAGTCAAACTTAGTTTCTCAAGGTGAAAAGGGACAAACTATTGCAAAATTTATTCTTATTAAAACAATAGACAACATTTTACAGAGCAGAAATGGTGATGATCTAGAAAAGCTATTAGACATAATCAAAGTTGGAGAGTTTATTCAGAGCTTGTATGGAAAATGCATGAATAATTGTGGTAATTCTGAAAACAATTGGAAATGTAGAGGTCCTGTTAAAAAATGTGCCATCAAAATTATTAATTCACAGATTAAGAATTCTGGCGAATTTCTTGATGGCTTCATTAATTTCAATCATTTCACAAGAGCCAGAGAATATCTGCCCGATTTATGCTTAAAAAAAGCATTAAGACGACGAGCAGCAATACATTGCAAAAAATTACAAAAAGGCATTGATTTGGTGATTCCGATTTCATTGAATAAAAACGACTTGAATTCAATCAGTTCAATGTTGGTACAGGTCAAACTGGAAAAAAAGCCTAGCAAACCAGATTTTGTGACTGCCTATGATGCAATTTCATCTAAAATGTTTTCTGATTTAGCGAGCCATAAGCCATATCTGCTGCTTTACATGCAATTGGGCCTAAATTCAAAAGAACCGTACATCGAAAATGTTAAAGATGGTGTATCAAGAGGAAAAGAGAGTGCTAGACAAGCGATTATTTATTCAGAAGGCATTGGCAGAAATATATTTCCGAATTTAGCTGAAGACTTTTTAAGCAAACTAAAATATTTTAGCATTTCAGAATCAAATTTATTTAAAGCAGAAAAAGATAACGACATTTATGACTTTAAAAAATTCGCCATTTGACCTCAAATTTTATTAGTAAAATATTTTATTTTATCATATTTTAGCAAATATTTTTTTAAAACTTGGAAAAGTATTTTTTATAAGAAAAAAATTATAGAATTAAAACAATTTTATTTATGAATTTTGTTTAAATTTATTTCTCTTCATTTTATTTAATCTTAATAAATATTTACTCATCAATTGAATAAATTTTTTTGACTCTAAAAAATATTCTTTCTTTTTTAAATTAGCAATTAGTTAATTTTTGGTTATCTATTTCAAGTATTATTTTTAAAATTCTTAATAAATATCAATTTTTGGCACATTTTCTATTCAAAATTTTTGATAAAATATACTAAAAAATGCGTCTTTCTCTGTATTTTAGATAATATTTAATATAAGAATATGTCTAGTAATGTTTAGTATTTATTTCTTAAAAATTATCAAAATCATTAGATTAATTAAGTTTTGAAAATTGAAATGATCGTTTTGATCTTAAAATTTGATCTGAAATTTCAATTTTCCAAATATGAGCCGACATAAAGGATATACTATAAAAAAAAATTTGTCTGGAAGATACAGTATATCCTTTATGTCGGATCATATTTTTGTTTGAAAATTGAAGCCATGAACTGACCTGGCTACCTAAAACTTTTATGTACCTTATGCACTTTGTACCATATGAACACATGGAATTATTTACTGGTATGTTATCTTTTATGTTGAAAAAATTTTGACAAAGATCAAATTAAAAAACTGAATTATTCTGTATTTAAGCTTAAAATAGGCTTAAAACAGCTCTAAACAGGCTCAATTTGTCTCATTTATGCACATTTTCTATTCTATTGGATAATTGAAATTTTTTTTTGTTTTTTTTTTGAGCAAGTCCTGTAACATTTTTTGTTACATCATGTGCGAAAGTTTAATTTTATCACTTTATTCCATTCAAAATATATACGAATTTAAGATTTTGAACTGAACTTTTTGAACGAAACTTCACAATGCTTTCTTAGTGAAGTTAAAATAAAACTTAAAATAAAACTATTCCCAGGCCATACGTAAATTGTGATAAAGAATAAGATCTTTTATAAAGGTTTTAAGAGATAGAGTCAGTAAACTAATTTTCCTAATTAAGATGGAGGACGATAAAAATGATTTTTGAACCAAAGTTGTTTAAAAGTCTCAAGTCTTAAGTCAAGTCAAAGTCTTGACTTCAGAATGACAGAGGAATGGTCAATGACACTAGTAAAAACTAGTATGGTGATTTTTTTAATACCAGCGTCAATCCTTTTTAATGGAAAAAATTAAAAAAAAAAATTTGTCTCGAAGATACAGTATATACTTTATGTCGGCTCATTATTTTGTTTGATAATTGAAGCCTTGAACTGACCTGGCTCACTTAAAATTTTATGCAGTTTATGCACTTTATATCATATTAACCCATGTAATTAGTTCCAGATTGTTTTCTTTTACGTTACTTTTATTAGATTATTCCTGGCAACCGAAGAATTTTATGTACTTTATGCACTTTATACAATATAAACCAATGTAATTAGTTCCAAGTATGTTATCTTTTATGTTACTTTTATCTTATAATTTCTTGCTTCCTTAGACTTTTATGTACTTTTTGCACTCTATGCCATACGAGTCCATGTGATAATATTCTAGAATGTTAACTTTTAAGTTACTTTTATCTTATTATTTCTGGCAACCTGAAGCTATTATGTGCTTTATGCAATCTATGCCAGACGAGTCCATGTAATAATATTCTAGTATGTTATCTTTTATGTTACTTTTATCTTATTATTCCTTGCTACCTTAGACTTTCATGTACTTTATGCACTCTTAGCCATACGAATCCATCTAATAATATTCTAGAATGTTATCTTTTATGCTACTTTTATCTTATTATTCCTGGCTACCTTAAGCTCTTATGTACTTTATGCACTCTATGCCATATAAACCCATGTAATTAGTTCAAAGTATGTTATCTTTTATGTTACTTTTATCAGATTATTCCTGGCTACCCAAGGCTTTTATGTACTATATGAACTTTATATCATATAAACCCATGTAATTAGTACCAAGTATGTTATCTTTTTTGTTCCTTTTATCTTATTATTCTTTGCTACCTTAGACTTTTATGTACTTTATGCACTTTATGCCATACGAGTCCATGTAAAAATATTCTAGTATGTTATCTTTTATGTTACTTTTATCTTATTATTTCTGGCTATCTGAAGCTTTTATGTACTTTATGCACTCTATGCCATACGAGTCCATGTAATTATATTCTAGTATGTTAACTTTTAAGTTACTTTTATCTTATTATTTCTGGCAACCTGAAGCTATTATGTGCTTTATGCAATCTATGCCAGACGAGTCCATGTAATAATATTCTAGTATGTTATCTTTTATGTTACTTTTATCAGATTATTCCTTGCTACCTTAGACTTTTATGTACTATATGAACTTTATATCATATAAACCCATGTAATTAGTACCAAGTATGTTATCTTTTTTGTTCCTTTTATCTTATTATTCTTTGCTACCTTAGACTTTTATGTACTTTATGCACTTTATGCCATACGAGTCCATGTAAAAATATTCTAGTATGTTATCTTTTATGGTTCTTTTATCTTATTTTTCCTGGCTATCTGAAGCTTTTATGTAACGGGTGTTCAATAATAAATGACCGTTTTTGTTTAATAGAAAAAAAATGTGTTCCAGTCGGTCAAAATGGCTGAAATTTTATACACATAAACTAACAGCTTTCTTGTTTAAGAAATGGGTGTTATTAACTTTCCACCTCTAGTTAAACGGGAACGGTGCCAAATCACCTAAACCTACTTTTGACCAAAAATGTCCTCGAAGGTTTGAATTTTACCAATTTTTGATATACACATATTCTGATGTGAAATTTTAAGCTGATTAAAATGAGCCATTAATCATTTCTCTATCATGTTCCGTTCGAAAAATATCCTTAAAAAACCGCCAAAAAATGACCAATTTGTAAAATTCCAAAAAAATGCTGTTTTTGATTCTTTTTGCTATAACTTTCTATAGAAACATTCGATCCAAATAAAATTTTACACAATCATAGATGACTAAATAAGCTTTAAATAAACATATTAAATTTGTAGGTATCACTTTTGGTTTGACCAAGGAATTATGAATAGACCAAAATTTGGTATCTCATTTTTATGAATGTATTGATCTAAAAGCTTAAAGTAAAATATCTAAAAAGTATACTTAAATGAAAGCTAAATAAATCTAGTTTCTAAAAATATATAGGACTAAAGGGTGGTACTTTTGATCTTTGAAAAAAAATCAACTAAATTATGCTTTAATATAAAAATTTTAAAAATTTTTATTTTTGAATTTGAACTTATTTCAAACCTTTAAAATACATTTTTTTTTATAAATTATTAAAGAAAAAATAATCAAGAAATCTAAAATGGCCAAAGTATGCTTACGCGAGCTATCTATTCAAAATTTTCAAGCTGGAAAATCAGCATCCGAAATTTATGAAATTATCGGACGTCGCTCAAGTTTAAGGACAATTCGAAGATGGATAAAAGAATTCAAAGACTCTGGTAAGCTTCAAAATTCGAAAAAACCTGGGAGACCTCGTTCAGCTGTTACCGTTTCAAATAAAAAGAAAGTAAAACGTCTACTCAAAAATTTTACGACACGAAAAGTCAGTAAAAAGTTGAATATTTCGGTCGGTTCTGTTGTTACTATTCGTAAAGAATTAAAACTCAAAGTATTTGCTTTTAAAATTTTTTTAAATCAAAAAATTTAATTATTAAATTTCAGGCTTATAAAAAGAGGAAAATTCCGCTTTTGACTGAGTCACATGTTAAAAAAAGGCTCAATTTTGCTCAATATTGGCGTAAAGCTCGTTCAACTGAGTTCAAAAATCTGCCATTTATGTTTTCAGATGAAAAGAAATTTACTGTTGATGGTGGATTAAATAAACAGAATCTAAGAGTTTACGCGATTTCTCGAGATGAAGCTGACAAAAATGGGGGTACTTTGATAAATTTAATCAAATTAATTAAGCTAATTATTAATAAAAGGACTTTATGGTGTATCAAAAAACCCTCTGTCCGTAATGGTTTGGATCGGTTTGACTAAACATGGTGCGACAAGCGCTTATTTTGTTGAACAAGGTGAGTTTTTATAAATTACAATCTATCATGAATTTAGTTTAAAAAAATTTGAATTAATTAAATTTGAATTAAATTTGGCTAAAATTTAAAAAAAAAGGGGATACAATTGATTCAAAATATTATCAGAGGAGAATTTTACCATTTGCCAAGAGACAAGGGAATGAATTGTTCGGAGGGACAAAGTGGCTTTTTCAGCAAGATGGTGCATCGCCTCACACAGCAAAAATCAGCAAGAAATATTGTGAGAATAATCTCTTTAAATTTATAAAAAAAGATAAATGGCCACCCAATTCACCTGACCTAAATCCATGCGACTTTTACTTTTGGAACGCAGTGGTCACAAGAATGAATTGCAATAAGTTTTCTAATCGTGAAACATTTATAGAAGAAATAAAGAGAGCAATTAGTAAAATACCGACTGAAGAAATCAAAAAAGCCATTGATTCTTTTACCAGTAGAGTAAGAAAGGTTGAGGAAGCTAAAGGATGTTATTGTCATAAATAAATAAAAATTTTTGATTGATAATAAATAAATATAAAAAAAATAAATTTTTCTTTAATAATTGATAAAAAAAAATGTATTTTAAAGGTTTGAAATAAGTTCAAATTCAAAAATAAAAATTTTTAAAATTTTTATATTAAAGCATAATTTAGTTGATTTTTTTTCAAAGATCAAAAGTACCACCCTTTAGTCCTATATATTTTTAGAAACTAGATTTATTTAGCTTTCATTTAAGTATACTTTTTAGATATTTTACTTTAAGCTTTTAGATCAATACATTCATAAAAATGAGATACCAAATTTTGGTCTATTCATAATTCCTTGGTCAAACCAAAAGTGATACCTACAAATTTAATATGTTTATTTAAAGCTTATTTAGTCATCTATGATTGTGTAAAATTTTATTTGGATCGAATGTTTCTATAGAAAGTTATAGCAAAAAGAATCAAAAACAGCATTTTTTTGGAATTTTACAAATTGGTCATTTTTTGGCGGTTTTTTAAGGATATTTTTCGAACGGAACATGATAGAGAAATGATTAATGGCTCATTTTAATCAGCTTAAAATTTCACATCAGAATATGTGTATATCAAAAATTGGTAAAATTCAAACCTTCGAGGACATTTTTGGTCAAAAGTAGGTTTAGGTGATTTGGCACCGTTCCCGTTTAACTAGAGGTGGAAAGTTAATAACACCCATTTCTTAAACAAGAAAGCTGTTAGTTTATGTGTATAAAATTTCAGCCATTTTGACCGACTGGAACACATTTTTTTTCTATTAAACAAAAACGGTCATTTATTATTGAACACCCGTTACTTTATGCACTCTATGCCATACGAGTCCATGTAATTATATTCTAGTATGTTAACTTTTAAGTTACTTTTATCTTATTATTTCTGGCAACCTGAAGCTATTATGTGCTTTATGCAATCTATGCCAGACGAGTCCATGTAATAATATTCTAGTATGTTATCTTTTATGTTTCTTTTATCTTATTATTCCTTGCTACCTTAGACTTTTATGTACTTAATGCACTCTTAGCCATACGAATCCATCTAATAATATTCTAGAATGTTATCTTTTATGCTACTTTTATCTAATTATTCCTGGCTACCTTAAGCTCTTATGTACTTTATGCACTCTATGCCATATAAACCCATGTAATTAGTTCAAAGTATGTTATCTTTTATGTTACTTTTATCAGATTATTCCTAGCTACCCAAGGCTTTTATGTACTATATGAACTTTATATCATATAAACCCATGTAATTAGTACCAAGTATGTTATCTTTTTTGTTCCTTTTATCTTATTTTTCTTTGCTACCTTAGACTTTTATGTACTTTATGCACTTTATGCCATACGAGTCCATGTAAAAATATTCTAGTATGTTATCTTTTATGTTTCTTTTATCTTATTTTTCCTGGCTATCTGAAGCTTTTATGTACTTTATGCACTCTATGTCATACGAGTCCATGTAATTATATTCTAGTATGTTATCTTTTATGGTACTTTTATCTTATTATTCCTGGCTACCTGAAGCTTTTATGTACTTTATGCACTCTATGCCACACGAGTCCATGTAAAAATATTCTAGTATGTTATCTTTTATTTTACTTTTATCTTATTATTCCTGGCTACCTTAAGCTCTTATGTTCTTTTTGCACTCTATGCCATATAAATCCCTGTAATTAGTTCCAAGTATGTTATCTTTTATGTTACTTTTATTAGATTATTCCTGGCTACCTAAGACTTTTATGTACTTTATGCACTCTATGCCATACGAGTCCATGTAATAATATTCTAGTATGTTATCTTTTATGTTACTTTTATTAGTTTATTCCTGGCTACCTAAGACTTTTATGTACTTTATGCACTCTATGCCATACGAGTCCATGTAATAATATTCTAGTATGTTATCTTTTATGTTACTTTTATTAGTATATTCCTGGCTACCTAAGACTTTTATGTACTTTATGCACTCTATGCCATACGAGTCCATGTAATAAAATTCTAGAATGTTATCTTTTATGTTACTTTTAACCTTTTATTTCTGGCTACCTTAGACTTTTATGTACTTTTTGCACTCTATGCCATACGAGGCCATGTAATAATACTCTAGTATGTTATCTTTTATGTTACTTTTGTTAGTTTTATCCTGGCTCCCTAAGACTTTTATGTACTTTATGCACTCTATGCCATACGAGTCCATGTAATAATATTCTAGTATGTTATCTTTTATATTTCTTTTATCTTATTATTCCTGGATACCTTAAGCTCTTATGTACTTTATGCACTCTATGCCATATAAACCCATGTAATTAGTTCCAAGTATGTTATCTATAATGTTACTTTTATTAGATAATTCCTGGCTACCTAAGACTTTTATGTACTTTTTGCACTCTATGCCATACGAGTCCATGTAATAATATTCTAGTATGTTATCTTTTATGTTGCTTTTATCTTATTATTTCTTGCTACCTGAAGCTTTTATGTACTTTTTGCACTCTATGCCATACGAGGCCATGTAAAAATATTCTAGTATGTTATCTTTTATATTACTTTTATCTTATTATTCCTGGCTATCTGAAGCTTTTATGTACTTTTTGCACTCTATGCCATACCAGTCCATGTAATAATATTCTAGAATGTTATCTTTTATGTTACTTTTATCTTATTATTTCTGGCTACCTTAGACTTTTATGTACTTTTTGCACTCTATGCCATACGAGTCCATGTAATAATATTCTAGTATGTTATCTTTTATGGTAATTTTATCTTATTATTCCTGGATACCTTAAGCTCTTATGTACTTTATGCACTCTATGCCATATAAACCCATGTAATTAGTTCAAAGTATGTTATCTTTTATGTTACTTTTATCAGATTATTCCTAGCTACCCAAGGCTTTTATGTACTATATGAACTTTATATCATATAAACCCATGTAAATAGTACCAAGTATGTTATCTTTTTTGTTCCTTTTATCTTATTTTTCTTTGCTACCTTAGACTTTTATGTACTTTATGCACTTTATGCCATACGAGTCCATGTAAAAATATTCTAGTATGTTATCTTTTATGTTTCTTTTATCTTATTTTTCCTGGCTATCTGAAGCTTTTATGTACTTTATGCACTCTATGTCATACGAGTCCATGTAATTATATTCTAGTATGTTATCTTTTATGGTACTTTTATCTTATTATTCCTGGCTACCTGAAGCTTTTATGTACTTTATGCACTCTATGCCACACGAGTCCATGTAAAAATATTCTAGTATGTTATCTTTTATTTTACTTTTATCTTATTATTCCTGGCTACCTTAAGCTCTTATGTTCTTTTTGCACTCTATGCCATATAAATCCCTGTAATTAGTTCCAAGTATGTTATCTTTTATGTTACTTTTATTAGATTATTCCTGGCTACCCAAGGCTTTTATGTACTTTATGCACTCTATGCCATACGAGTCCATGTAATAATATTCTAGTATGTTATCTTTTATGTTACTTTTATCTTATTATTCCTGGATACCTTAAGCTCTTATGTACTTTATGTACTCTATGCCATATAAACCCATGTAATTAGTTCCAAGTATGTTATCTATTATGTTACTTTTATTAGATATTTCCTGGCTACCTAAGACTTTTATGTACTTTATGCACTCTATGCCATACGAGTCCATGTAATAAAATTCTAGAATGTTATCTTTTATGTTACTTTTAACCTTTTATTTCTGGCTACCTTAGACTTTTATGTACTTTATGCACTTTATGCCATACGAGGCCATGTAATAATACTCTAGTATGTTATCTTTTATGTTACTTTTGTTAGTTTTATCCTGGCTTCCTAAGACTTTTATGTACTTTATGCACTCTATGCCATACGAGTCCATGTAAAAATATTCTAGTATGTTATCTTTTATATTTCTTTTATCTTATTATTCCTGGATACCTTAAGCTCTCATGTACTTTATGCACTCTATGCCATATAAACCCATGTAATTAGTTCCAAGTATGTTATCTATTATGTTACTTTTATTAGATAATTCCTGGCTACCTAAGACTTTTATGTACTTTTTGCACTCTATGCCATACGAGTCCATGTTATATTATTCTAGTATGTTATCTTTTATGTTACTTTTATCTTATTATTTCTGGCTACCTGTAGCTTTTATGTACTTTTTGCACTCTATGCCATACGAGTCCATGTAATAATATTCTAGTATGTTATCTTTTATGTTACTTTTAACTTATTATTTCTGGCTTCCTGAAGCTTTTATGTACTATATGTACTTTATATCATATAAACTTATGTAATTAGTTCCAAGTATGTTATCTTTTATGTTACTTTTATATTATTATTCCTGGCTACATGAAGCTTATATGTACTTTATGCAATCTATGCCATACGAGTCCATGTTATATTATTCTAGTATGTTATCTTTTATGTTACTTTTATCTTATTATTTCTGGCTACCTGTAGCTTTTATGTACTTTTTGCACTCTATGCCATACGAGTCCATGTAATAATATTCTAGTATGTTATCTTTTATGTTACTTTTATTAGTTTATTCCTGGCTACCTAAGACTTTTATGTACTTTTTTCCCTCTATGCCATACGAGTCCATGTAATAATATTCAAGTATGTTATCTTTTATGTTACTTTTATCTTATTTTTCCTCGCTACCTGAAGCTTTAATGTACTTTATGCACCTTATGCCATTCGAGACCATGTAATAATATTCTAGTATGTTATCTTTTATGTTACTTTTATCTTATTATTCCTGGCTACCTTAAGCTTTTATGCACTTTATGCACTCTATGCCATGCGAGTCCATGTAATAATATTCCAGGATGTTATCTTTTATGTAACTTTTATCTTATTATTCCTGGATACCTAAGACTTTTATGTACTTTATGCACTCTATGCCATACGAGTCCATGTAATTATATTCCAGTATGTTATCTTTTATGTAACTTTTATCTTATTTTTTCTGGCTACCTGAAGCTTTTATGAACTTTATGCACTCTATGCCATACGAGTCCATGTAATAATATTCTAGTTTGTTATCTTTTATGTTACTTTTATCTTATTATTTCTGGCTACCTGAAGCTTTTATGTACTTTATGCACTCTATGCCATACGAGTCCATGTAATAATATTCTAGTATGTTATCTTTTATGTTACTTTTATCTTATTATTCCTGGCTTCCTTAAGCTTTTATGTACTTTATGCACTCTATGCCATACGAGTCCTTGTAATAATATTCCAGGATGTTATCTTTTATGTAATTTTTATCTTATTATTCCTGGCTACCTTAGACTTTTATGTACTTTATGCACTCTATGCCATACGAATCCATGTAATTATATTCTAGTATGTTATCTTTTATGTTACTTTTATCTTATTATTCCTGGCTACCTTAAGCTTTTATAAACTTTATGTACTCTTTGCCATACGAGTACATGTAATATTATTCTAGTATGTTATCTTATATGTTACTTTTATCTTATTATTTCTGGCTACCTGAAGCTTTTATGAACTTTATGCACTCTATGCCATACGAGGCCATGTAAAAATATTCTAGTATGTTATCTTTTATATTACTTTTATCTTATTATTCCTGGCTATCTAAAGCTTTTATGTACTTTTTGCACTCTATGCCATACGAGTCCATGTAATAATATTCTAGAATGTTATCTTTTATGTTACTTTTATCTTATTATTTCTGGCTACCTTAGACTTTTATGTACTTTTTGCACTCTATGCCATACGAGTCCATGTAATAATATTCTAGTATGTTATCTTTTATGGTACTTTTATCTTATTATTCCTGGATACCTTAAGCTCTTATGTACTTTATGCACTCTATGCCATATAAACCCATGTAATTAGTTCCAAGTATGTTATCTATTATGTTACTTTTATTAAATATTTCCTGGACACCTAAGACTTTTATGTACTTTATGCACTCTATGCCATACGAGTCCATATAATAAAATTCTAGAATGTTATCTTTTATGTTACTTTTAACCTTTTTTTTCTGGCTACCTTAGACTTTTATGTAATTTTTGGACTCTATGCCATACGAGGCCATGTAATAATACTCTAGTATGTTATCTTTTATGTTACTTTTATCTTATTATTCCTTGCTACCTTAAGCTTTTATAAACTTTATGTACTCTTTGCCATACGAGTACATGTAATATTATTCTAGTATGTTATCTTATATGTTACTTTTATCTTATTATTTCTGGCTACCTGAAGCTTTTATGAACTTTATGAACTCTATGCCATACGAGGCCATGTAAAAATATTCTAGTATGTTATCTTTTATATTACTTTTATCTTATTATTCCTGGCTATCTGAAGCTTTTATGTACTTTTTGCACTCTATGCCATACGAATTCATGTAATAATATTCTAGAATGTTATCTTTTATGTTACTTTTATCTTATTATTTCTGGCTACCTTAGACTTTAATGTACTTTTTGCACTCTATGCCATACGAGTCCATGTAATAATATTCTAGTATGTTATCTTTTATGGTACTTTTATCTTATTATTCCTGGATACCTTAAGCTCTTATGTACTTTATGCACTCTATGCCATATAAACCCATGTAATTAGTTCCAAGTATGTTATCTATTATGTTACTTTTATTAGATATTTCCTGGCAACCTAAGACTTTTATGTACTTTATGCACTCTATGCCATACGAGTCCATATAATAAAATTCTAGAATGTTATCTTTTATGTTACTTTTAACCTTTTATTTCTGGCTACCTTAGACTTTTATGTACTTTTTGCACTCTATGCCATACGAGGCCATGTAATAATACTCTAATATGTTATCTTTTATGTTACTTTTGTTAGTTTTATCCTGGCTCCCTAAGACTTTTATGTACTTTATGCACTCTATGCCATACGAGTCCATGAAATAATATTCTAGTATGTTATCTTTTATATTACTTTAATCTTATTATTCCTGGATACCTTAAGCTCTTATGTACTTTATGCACTCTATGCCATATAAACCCATGTAATTAGTTCCAAGTATGTTATCTATTATGTTACTTTTATTAGATAATTCCTGGCTACCTAAGTCTTTTATGTACTTTTTGCACTCTATGCCATACGAGTCCATGTTATATTATTCTAGTATGTTATCTTTTATGTTGCTTTTATCTTATTATTTCTGGCTACCTGGAGCTTTTATGTACTTTTTGCACTCTATGCCATACGAGTCCATGTAATAATATTCCAGGATGTTATCTTTTATGTAACTTTTAACCTTTTATTTCTGGCTACCTTAGACTTTTATGTACTTTTTGCACTCTATGCCATACGAGGCCATGTAATAATACTCTAGTATGTTATCTTTTATGTTACTTTTATCTTATTATTTCTGGCTACCTGAAGCTTTTATGAACTTAATGCACTCTATGCCATACGAGGCCATGTAAAAATATTCTAGTATGTTATCTTTTATATTACTTTTATCTTATTATTCCTGGCTATCTGAAGCTTTTATAAACTTTATGTACTCTTTGCCATACGAGTACATGTAATATTATTCTAGTATGTTATCTTATATGTTACTTTTATCTTATTATTTCTGGCTACCTGAAGCTTTTATGAACTTTATGCACTCTATGCCATACGAGGCCATGTAAAAATATTCTAGTATGTTATCTTTTATATTACTTTTATCTTATTATTCCTGGCTATCTGAAGCTTTTATGTACTTTTTGCACTCTATGCCATACGAATTCATGTAATAATATTCTAGAATGTTATCTTTTATGTTACTTTTATCTTATTATTTCTGGCTTCCTTAGACTTTTATGTACTTTTTGCACTCTATGCCATACGAGTCCATGTAATAATATTCTAGTATGTTATCTTTTATGGTACTTTTATCTTATTATTCCTGGATACCTTAAGCTCTTATGTTCTTTATGCACTCTATGCCATATAAACCCATGTAATTAGTTCCAAGTATGTTATCTATTATGTTACTTTTATTAGATATTTCCTGGCAACCTAAGACTTTTATGTACTTTATGCACTCTATGCCATACGAGTCCATATAATAAAATTCTAGAATGTTATCTTTTATGTTACTTTTAACCTTTTATTTCTGGCTACCTTAGACTTTTATGTACTTTTTGCACTCTATGCCATACGAGGCCATGTAATAATACTCTAGTATGTTATCTTTTATGTTACTTTTGTTAGTTTTATCCTGGCTCCCTAAGACTTTTATGTACTTTATGCACTCTATGCCATACGAGTCCATGAAATAATATTCTAGTATGTTATCTTTTATATTTCTTTTATCTTATTATTCCTGGATACCTTAAGCTCTTATGTACTTTATGCACTCTATGCCATATAAACCCATGTAATTAGTTCCAAGTATGTTATCTATTATGTTACTTTTATTAGATAATTCCTGGCTACCTAAGACTTTTATGTACTTTTTGCACTCTATGCCATACGAGTCCATGTTATATTATTCTAGTATGTTATCTTTTATGTTACTTTTATCTTATTATTTCTGGCTATCTGAAGCTTTTATGTACTTTTTGCACTCTATGCCATACGAATTCATGTAATAATATTCTAGAATGTTATCTTTTATGTTACTTTTATCTTATTATTTCTGGCTACCTTAGACTTTTATGGGCAAAGTAAAAATTTTGCTCATTTTCATTTTGTTCAATCTTGTTCAAAATAAAAAAGAAAATTTAAAAAATTTTAGGTTGCAATTTTAATTTTTATTTAAAATAATTTATTAAAAATGTTAATTTAGTAAAATTTTGATATATCTAAAAAAACATTTCTTGTACCCATTTAATTTTGATTGATATTATTCTAATTATTTTTTGAAAGTGAAAAATAATGGAGCATGATGATGATAGTGGAAAAAAGCAAGTGCTTTAAGACCAAGCTCAATTTGGATTTGTTGAGCAAATATTTGCCCAAGTTCGACCAGTTATCCGACAATTTTCCATTGATCACAGTCTATTTTCGCATAATTCAGCAAAGTTTGAATCTAATGGACCTGGAGCAAATAGAGATGAACTTGTCGCTTAAATTGGAGGCCGGCCAAGCCGCTGTTTACCTTGATTTTGTGCAGTGTTTCACTGAGATTAAGTATAGGAACAACTTTGTGATGATGAGTGACAGGATGAGGCCTGTGCTGGCGCGCAACCTCGACCAGTTGATGTCAAGGCCGGATTTGCTGGCCCGATTGGTGCCTTTTTTTCAGCTAGTGCTCAGCTCTAGCAAAATGGTCACGTTCGATCCAGACTTAATGTATTTCGGTTTGATAATGAAGATTGCAGCTGGTGTAGCCACTAACTTTTTGGAGACTGTTTTGTGCTAGAAAAAAGAAGTTTGCTGGATCAGCCTGATGAGGTCAGATTGGACTGGTTTTTGGCAATTTGATGTTTTATTCTGGCTTGTTGAATGCCAATGTGGACTTGGATATGTATGCGGACAGAGTGAGAGCTTTTAAGGCTATGCTAAGCACTTGAGTGAAATTTGAAGAGGTAAAAGTTAGATCAAAAGTTGTTCACAGGCTTTATTGGGTCACTTGCGCGAGCTTTTGGACCTAGACACTGTTGCAAGTTAAATTGCTCAATTTTTTTTGTAAAATTTAATTAGTTTTGGTAATTTTAAAAATGATCCCTGTGGTCTAAAGTATCTTTGTGATACTGATATTTAAGATTTTCTAAAATTAAATTGAAAATATTTAAATAAAACAAAATCTAATAAAAATTATTTTCATAAAAAATCTCTTAAATTAATCAAAATAAAACGCCGTTCTATGCAATCATGATCGTGATCACATGAATTTTTGTTAACAGATCAAAAACTTTAAAATCAATTTTATTTTTTTATTTTAAACAAATTTTAGTCATTGTTACTTGAAAATTTTTTTATATTTATTCAATAAAATGACTTGAATTAATTAAGACATAAACAATTCTCAATAATACAATATAAAGAGAAAGTTGGAAGATTTTTTAGTTTTGAATGAATTTTTTTTGTTATTTTTTAATTTTTGTAATTATTTTAGTTAAATTCAAGTTTATTTTAAATTATTATTAATATTTAATCAATAAAATATTTGACATGAATCTGAATTTTTTGATTATTAATTTTTTTTTAATTGGCTGTTCTATTTTCGTACCCTTGAATATCAGTTTTAAGTTCTCTAATAATTTGAAATTTTGCCCAGTAATCAAGAAACATACTTTCCCTAAATGATTTACCATGGAACATTTTTGACTTATTCTGTAATCGTCCAAAAAAATTAAACTTTTTCTTCATTTATTGATTGAAAAAAAAAACTAATGTTAAAAAAAGCCCTCTTTTTTATAATTTTTGAATTTCTTATCATAATATTTTTAAGAAAGCAATATAAAAATTGCAACTTACAATTTTTCAAAGTTTGCATTTTATTTTTGAGCAAAGTTGAACAAAATGAAAATGAGCAAAAATTTTACTTTGCCCTTTTATGTACTTTTTGCACTCTATGCCATACGAGTCCATGTAATAATATTCTAGTATGTTATCTTTTATGGTACTTTTATCTTATTATTCCTGGATACCTTAAGCTCTTATGTTCTTTATGCACTCTATGCCATATAAACCCATGTAATTAGTTCCAAGTATGTTATCTATTATGTTACTTTTATTAGATATTTCCTGGCAACCTAAGACTTTTATGTACTTTATGCACTCTATGCCATACGAGTCCATATAATAAAATTCTAGAATGTTATCTTTTATGTTACTTTTAACCTTTTATTTCTGGCTACCTTAGACTTTTATGTACTTTTGCACTCTATGCCATACGAGGCCATGTAATAATACTCTAGTATGTTATCTTTTATGTTACTTTTGTTAGTTTTATCCTGGCTCCCTAAGACTTTTATGTACTTTATGCACTCTATGCCATACGAGTCCATGAAATAATATTCTAGTATGTTATCTTTTATATTTCTTTTATCTTATTATTCCTGGATACCTTAAGCTCTTATGTACTTTATGCACTCTATGCCATATAAACCCATGTAATTAGTTCCAAGTATGTTATCTATTATGTTACTTTTATTAGATAATTCCTGGCTACCTAAGACTTTTATGTACTTTTTGCACTCTATGCCATACGAGTCCATGTTATATTATTCTAGTATGTTATCTTTTATGTTACTTTTATCTTATTATTTCTGGCTACCTGTAGCTTTTATGTACTTTTTGCACTCTATGCCATACGATTCCATGTAATAATATTCAAGTATGTTATCTTTTATGTTACTTTTAACTTATTATTTCTGGCTTCCTGAAGCTTTTATGTACTATATGTACTTTATATCATATAAACTTATGTAATTAGTTCCAAGTATGTTATCTTTTATGTTACTTTTATATTATTATTCCTGGCTACATGAAGCTTATATGTACTTTATGCAATCTATGCCATACGAGTCCATGTTATATTATTCTAGTATGTTATCTTTTATGTTACTTTTATCTTATTATTTCTGGCTACCTGTAGCTTTAATGTACTTTTTGCACTCTATGCCATACGAGTCCATGTAATAATATTCTAGTATGTTATCTTTTATGTTACTTTTATTAGTTTATTCCTGGCTACCTAAGACTTTTATGTACTTTTTTCCCTCTATGCCATACGAGTCCATGTAATAATATTCAAGTATGTTATCTTTTATGTAACTTTTATCTTATTATTCCTCGCTACCTGAAGCTTTTATGAACTTTATGCACTCTATGCCATACGAGTCCATGTAATAATATTCTAGTTTGTTATCTTTTATGTTACTTTTATCTTATTTTTCCTCGCTACCTGAAGCTTTAATGTACTTAATGCACCTTATGCCATTCGAGACCATGTAATAATATTCTAGTATGTTATCTTTTATGTTACTTTTATCTTATTATTCCTGGCTACCTTAAGCTTTTATGCACTTTATGCACTCTATGCCATGCGAGTCCATGTAATAATATTCCAGGATGTTATCTTTTATGTAACTTTTATCTTATTATTCCTGGATACCTAAGACTTTTATGTACTTTATGCACTCTATGCCATACGAGTCCATGTAATTATATTCCAGTATGTTATCTTTTATGTAACCTTTATCTTATTATTTCTGGCTACCTGAAGCTTTTATGAACTTTATGCACTCTATGCCATACGAGTCCATGTAATAATATTCTAGTTTGTTATCTTTTATGTTACTTTTATCTTATTATTTCTGGCTACCTGAAGCTTTTATGTACTTTATGCACTCTATGCCATACGAGTCCATGTAATAATATTCTAGTTTGTTATCTTTTATGTTACTTTTATCTTATTATTCCTGGCTTCCTTAAGCTTTTATGTACTTTATGCACTCTATGCCATACGAGTCCATGTAATAATATTCCAGGATGTTATCTTTTATGTAATTTTTATCTTATTATTCCTGGATACCTTAGACTTTTATGTACTTTATGCACTCTATGCCATACGAGTCCATGTAATTATATTCTAGTATGTTATCTTTTATGTTACTTTTATCTTATTATTCCTGGCTACCTTAAGCTTTTATAAACTTTATGTACTCTTTGCCATACGAGTACATGTAATATTATTCTAGTATGTTATCTTATATGTTACTTTTATCTTATTATTTCTGGCTACCTGAAGCTTTTATGAACTTTATGCACTCTATGCCATACGAGTCCATGTAATAATATTCTAGTATATTATCTTTTATGTTACTTTTATCTTATTATTTCTGGCTACCTGAAGCTTTTATGAACTTTATGCACTCTATGCCATACGAGTCCATGTAATAATATTCTAGTATGTTATCTTTTATGTTACTTTTATCTTATTATTTCTGGCTACCTGAAGCTTTTATGAACTTTATGCACTCTATGCCATACGAGTCCATGTAATAATATTCTAGTATATTATCTTTTATGTTACTTTTATCTTATTATTTCTGGCTACCTGAAGCTTTTATGTACTTTATGATCTCTTTGCCATACGAGTCCATGTAATAATATTCCAGTATGTTATCTTTTATGTTACTTTTATTAGTTTATTCCTGGCTACCTAAGACTTTTATGTACTTTTTTCCCTCTATGCCATACGAGTCCATGTAATAATATTCTAGTATGTTATCTTTTATGTTACTTTTATCTTATTATTCCTGGCTACCTTAAGCTTTTATGCACTTTATGCACTCTATGCCATGCGAGTCCATGTAATAATATTCCAGGATGTTATCTTTTATGTAACTTTTATCTTATTATTCATGGATACCTAAGACTTTTATGTACTTTATGCACTCTATGCCATACGAGTCCATGTAATTATATTCCAGTATGTTATCTTTTATGTAACTTTTATATTATTATTTCTGGTTAACTTAAGCTTTTATGTACTTTATGCACTCTATGCCATGCGAGTCCATGTAATAATATTCCAGGATGTTATCTTTTATGTAACTTTTATCTTATTATTCCTGGATACCTAAGACTTTTATGTACTTTATGCACTCTATGCCATTCGAGTCCATGTAATTATATTCCAGTATGTTATCTTTTATGTTACTTTTATCTTATTATTCCTGGCTTTCTTAAGCTTTTATGAACTTTATGCACTCTATGCCATACGAGTCCATGTAATAATATTCCAGGATAATATCTTTTATATAATTTTTATCTTATTATTCCTGGATACCTTAGACTATGTACTTTATGCACTCTATGCCATACGAGTCCATGTAATTATATTCTAGTATGTTATCTTTTATGTTACTTTTATCTTATTATTCCTGGCTACCTTAAGCTTTTATAAACTTTATGTACTCTTTGCCATACGAGTCCATGTAATAATATTCCAGGATGTTATCTTTTATGTAATTTTTATCTTATTATTCCTGGATACCTTAGACTTTTATGAACTTTATGCACTCTATGCCATACGAGTCCATGTAATAATATTCTAGTATGTTATCTTTTATGTTACTTTTATCTTATTATTCTTGGCAACCTCAAGCTTTAATGAACTTTATGCACTCTATGCCATACGAGTCCATGTAATAATATTCTAGTATGTTATCTTTTATGTTACTTTTATCTTATTATTTCTGGCTACCTGAAGCTTTTATGAACTTTTTGCACTCTATGCCATACGAGTCCATGTAATAATATTCTAGTATATTATCTTTTATTTTACTTTTATCTTATTATTTCTGGCTACCTGAAGCTTTTATGTACTTTATGATCTCTATGCCATACGAGTCCATGTAATAATATTCCAGGATGTTATCTTTTATGTAACTTTTATCTTATTATTCCTGGATACCTATGACTTTTATGTACTTTATGCACTCTATGCCATTCGAGTCCATGTAATTATATTCCAGTATGTTATCTTTTATGTTACTTTTATCTTATTATTCCTGGCTTCCTTAAGCTTTTATGAACTTTATGCACTCTATGCCATACGAGTCCATGTAATAATATTCCAGGATAATATCTTTTATGTAATTTTTATCTTATTATTCCTGGATACCTTAGACTATGTACTTTATGCACTCTATGCCATACGAGTCCATGTAATTATATTCTAGTATGTTATCTTTTATGTTACTTTTATCTTATTATTCCTGGCTACCTTAAGCTTTTATAAACTTTATGTACTCTTTGCCATACGAGTCCATGTAATAATATTCCAGGATGTTATCTTTTATGTAATTTTTATCTTATTATTCCTGGATACCTTAGACTTTTATGTACTTTATGCACTCTATGCCATACGAGTCCATGTAATTATATTCTAGTATGTTATCTTTTATGTTACTTTTATCTTATTATTCTTGGCTACCTTAAGCTTTTATGAACTTTATGCACTCTATGCCATACGAGTCCATGTAATAATATTCAAGTATGTTATCTTTTATGTTACTTTTATCTTATTATTTCTGGCTACCTGAAGCTTTTATGAACTTTTTGCACTCTATGCCATACGAGTCCATGTAATAATATTCTAGTATATTATCTTTTATTTTACTTTTATCTTATTATTTCTGGCTACCTGAAGCTTTTATGTACTTTATGATCTCTATGCCATACGAGTCCATGTAATAATATTCCAGTATGTTATCTTTTATGTTACTTTTATTAGTTTATTCCTGGCTACCTAAGACTTTTATGTACTTTTTTCCCTCTATGCCATACGAGTCCATGTAATAATATTCAAGTATGTTATCTTTTATGTAACTTTTATCTTATTATTCCTGGCTACCTGAAGCTTTTATGTACTTTATGCACTCTATGCCATACGAGTCCATGTAATAATATTCTAGTATGTTATCTTTTATGTTACTTTTATCTTATTATTCCTGGCTACCTTAAGCTTTTATGTACTTTATGCACTCTATGCCATACGAGTCCATGTAATAATATTCCAGGATGTTTTCTTTTATGTAACTTTTATCTTATTATTCCTGGATACCTAAGACTTTTATGTACTTTATGCACTCTATGCCATACGAGTCCATGTAATAATATTCCAGTAAGTTATCTTTTATGTAATTTTTTTAGATTATTCCTGGCTACCTGAAGCTTTAATAACTTTAAGCACTCTATGCCATACGAGTCCATGTAATATTATTCTAGTATGTTATCTTTTATGTTACTTTTATTAGATTATTCCTGGCTACCTAAAGCTTTTATGAACTTTATGCAGTCTATGCCATACGAGTCCATGTAATAATATTCTAGTATGTTATCTTTTATGTTACTTTTATCTTATTATTTCTGGCTACCTGAAGCTTTTATGAACTTTATGCACTCTATGCCATACGAGTCCATGTAATAATATTCTAGTATATTATCTTTTATGTTACTTTTATCTTATTATTTCTGGCTACCTGAAGCTTTTATGAACTTTATGCACTCTATGCCATGCGAGTCCATGTAATAATATTCCAGGATGTTATCTTTTATGTAACTTTTATCTTATTACTCCTGGATACCTAAGACTTTTATGTACTTTATGCACTCTATGCCATACGAGTCCATGTAATAATATTCTAGTATGTTATCTTTTATAGTACTTTTATCTTATAATTTCTGGCTACCTGAAGCTTTTATGTACTTTATGCACTCTTTGCCATACGAGTCCATGTAATAATATTCTAGTATGTTATCTTTTATGTTACTTTTATTAGTTTATTCCTGGCTACCTAAGACTTAAATGTACTTTTTTCACTCTATGCCATACGAGTCCATGTAATAATATTCAAGTATGTTATCTTTTATGTAACTTTTATCTTATTATTCCTCGCTACCTGAAGCTTTTATGTACTTTATGCACCTTATGCCATACGAGTCCATGTAATAATATTCTAGTATATTATCTTTTATGTTACTTTTATCTTATTATTTCTGGCTACCTGAAGCTTTTATGAACTTTATGCACTCTATGCCATACGAGTCCATGTAATAATATTCAAGTATGTTATCTTTTATGTAACTTTTATCTTATTATTCCTGGCTACCTAAAGCTTTTATGTACTTTATGCACTCTATGCCATACGAGTCCATGTAATAATATTCTAGTATGTTATCTTTTATGTTACTTTTATCTTATTATTCCTGGCTACCTAAGACTTTTATGTACTTTATGCACTCTATGCCATACGAGTCCATGTAATAATATTCCAGTAAGTTATCTTTTATGTAATTTTTTTAGATTATTCCTGGCTACCTGAAGCTTTAATAACTTTAAGCACTCTATGCCATACGAGTCCATGTAATAATATTCTAGTATGTTATCTTTTATGTTACTTTTATTAGATTATTCCTGGCTACCTAAAGCTTTTATGAACTTTATGCAGTCTATGCCATACGAGTCCATGTAATAATATTCAAGTATGTTATCTTTTATGTAACTTTTATCTTATTATTCCTGGCTACCTGAAGCTTTTATGTACTTTATGCACTCTATGCCATACGAGTCCATGTAATAATATTCCAGGATGTTTTCTTTTATGTAACTTTTATCTTATTATTCCTGGATACCTAAGACTTTTATGTACTTTATGCACTCTATGCCATACGAGTCCATGTAATAATATTCCAGTAAGTTATCTTTTATGTAATTTTTTTAGATTATTCCTGGCTACCTGAAGCTTTAATAACTTTAAGCACTCTATGCCATACGAGTCCATGTAATATTATTCTAGTATGTTATCTTTTATGTTACTTTTATTAGATTATTCCTGGCTACCTAAAGCTTTTATGAACTTTATGCAGTCTATGCCATACGAGTCCATGTAATAATATTCTAGTATGTTATCTTTTATGTTACTTTTATCTTATTATTTCTGGCTACCTGAAGCTTTTATGAACTTTATGCACTCTATGCCATACGAGTCCATGTAATAATATTCTAGTATATTATCTTTTATGTTACTTTTATCTTATTATTTCTGGCTACCTGAAGCTTTTATGAACTTTATGCACTCTATGCCATGCGAGCCATGTAATAATATTCCAGGATGTTATCTTTTATGTAACTTTTATCTTATTACTCCTGGATACCTAAGACTTTTATGTACTTTATGCACTCTATGCCATACGAGTCCATGTAATAATATTCTAGTATGTTATCTTTTATATTACTTTTATCTTATAATTTCTGGCTACCTGAAGCTTTTATGTACTTTATGCACTCTTTGCCATACGAGTCCATGTAATAATATTCTAGTATGTTATCTTTTATGTTACTTTTATTAGTTTATTCCTGGCTACCTAAGACTTAAATGTACTTTTTTCACTCTATGCCATACGAGTCCATGTAATAATATTCCAGGATGTTTTCTTTTATGTAACTTTTATCTTATTATTCCTGGATACCTAAGACTTTTATGTACTTTATGCACTCTATGCCATACGAGTCCATGTAATAATATTCCAGTAAGTTATCTTTTATGTAATTTTTTTAGATTATTCCTGGCTACCTGAAGCTTTAATAACTTTAAGCACTCTATGCCATACGAGTCCATGTAATATTATTCTAGTATGTTATCTTTTATGTTACTTTTATTAGATTATTCCTGGCTACCTAAAGCTTTTATGAACTTTATGCAGTCTATGCCATACGAGTCCATGTAATAATATTCTAGTATGTTATCTTTTATGTTACTTTTATCTTATTATTTCTGGCTACCTGAAGCTTTTATGAACTTTATGCACTCTATGCCATACGAGTCCATGTAATAATATTCTAGTATATTATCTTTTATGTTACTTTTATCTTATTATTTCTGGCTACCTGAAGCTTTTATGAACTTTATGCACTCTATGCCATGCGAGCCATGTAATAATATTCCAGGATGTTATCTTTTATGTAACTTTTATCTTATTACTCCTGGATACCTAAGACTTTTATGTACTTTATGCACTCTATGCCATACGAGTCCATGTAATAATATTCTAGTATGTTATCTTTTATATTACTTTTATCTTATAATTTCTGGCTACCTGAAGCTTTTATGTACTTTATGCACTCTTTGCCATACGAGTCCATGTAATAATATTCTAGTATGTTATCTTTTATGTTACTTTTATTAGTTTATTCCTGGCTACCTAAGACTTAAATGTACTTTTTCACTCTATGCCATACGAGTCCATGTAATAATATTCAAGTATGTTATCTTTTATGTAACTTTTATCTTATTATTCCTCGCTACCTGAAGCTTTTATGTACTTTATGCACCTTATGCCATACGAGTCCATGTAATAATATTCTAGTATATTATCTTTTATGTTACTTTTATCTTATTATTTCTGGCTACCTGAAGCTTTTATGAACTTTATGCACTCTATGCCATACGTGTCCATGTAATAATATTCTAGTATGTTATCTTTTATGTAACTTTTATCTTATTATTCCTCGCTACCTGAAGCTATTATGTACTTTATGCACCTTATGCCATACGAGTCCATGTAATAATATTCTAGTATGTTATCTTTCTGTAACTTTTATCATATTATTCCTGGCTACCTTATGCTTTTATGCACTTTATGCACTCTATGCCATGCGAGTCCATGTAATAATATTCCAGGATGTTATCTTTTATGTAACTTTTATCTTATTATTCCTGGCTACCTTAAGCTTATATGTACTTTATGCACTCTATGCCATACGAGTCCATGTAATAATATTCCAGGATGTTTTCTTTTATGTAACTTTTATCTTATTATTCCTGGCTTCCTTATGCTTTTATGCACTTTATGCACTCTATGCCATGCGAGTCCATGTAATAATATTCCAGGATGTTATCTTTTATGTAACTTTTATCTTATTATTTCTGGCTACCTGAAGCTTTTATGAACTTTATGCACTCTATGCCATACGAGTCCATGTAATAATATTCTAGTATATTATCTTTTATGTTACTTTTATCTTATTATTTCTGGCTACCTGAAGCTTTTATGAACTTTATGCACTCTATGCCATACGAGTCCATATAATAATATTCTAGTTTGTTATCTTTTATGTTACTTTTATCTTATTATTCCTGGCTACCTTAAGCTTATATGTACTTTATGCACTCTATGCCATACGAGTCCATGTAATAATATTCCAGGATGTTTTCTTTTATGTAACTTTTATCTTATTATTCCTGGCTACCTTATGCTTTTATGCACTTTATGCACTCTATGCCATGCGAGTCCATGTAATAATATTCCAGGATGTTATCTTTTATGTAACTTTTATCTTATTATTCCTGGATACCTAAGACTTTTATGTACTTTTTTCACTCTATGCCATACGAGTCCATCTAATAATATTCCAGTATGTTATCTTTTATGTTACTTTTATTAGATTATTCCTGGCTACCTGAAACTTTTATGAACTTTATGCACTCTATGCCATACGAGTCCATGTAATAATATTCTAGTTTGTTATCTTTTATGTTACTTTTATCTTATTATTTCTGGCTACCTGAAGCTTTTATGTACTTTATGCACTCTATGCCATACGAGTCCATGTAATAATATTCTAGTATGTTATCTTTTATGTTACTTTTATCTTATTATTCCTGGCTTCCTTAAGCTTTTATGTACTTTATGCACTCTATGCCATACGAGTCCATGTAATAATATTCCAGGATGTTATCTTTTATGTAATTTTTATCTTATTATTCCTGGATACCTTAGACTTTTATGTACTATATGCACTCTATGCCATACAAGTCCATGTAATAATATTCTAGGATGTTATCTTTTATGTTACTTTTATCTTATTATTCCTGGCTACCTTAAGCTTTTATAAACTTTATGTACTCTTTGCCATCCGAGTCCATGTAATATTATTCTAGTATGTTATCTTATATGTTACTTTTATCTTATTATTTCTGGCTACCTGAAGCTTTTATGAACTTTATGCACTCTATGCCATACGAGTCCATGTAATAATATTCTAGTATATTATCTTTTATGTTACTTTTATCTTATTATTTCTGGCTACCTGAAGCTTTTATGAACTTTATGCACTCTATGCCATACGAGTCCATGTAATAATATTCTAGTATGTTATCTTTTATGTTACTTTTATCTTATTATTTCTGGCTACCTGAAGCTTTTATGAACTTTATGCACTCTATGCCATACGAGTCCATGTAATAATATTCTAGTATATTATCTTTTATGTTACTTTTATCTTATTATTTCTGGCTACCTGAAGCTTTTATGTACTTTATGATCTCTATGCCATACGAGTCCATGTAATAATTTTCCAGTATGTTATCTTTTATGTTACTTTTATCTTATTATTTCTGGCTACCTGAAGCTTTTATGAACTTTATGCACTCTATGCCATACGAGTCCATGTAATAATATTCTAGTATGTTATCTTTTATGTTACTTTTATCTTATTATTCCTGGCTTCCTTAAGCTTTTATGTACTTTATGCACTCTATGCCATACGAGTCCATGTAATAATATTCCAGGATGTTATCTTTTATGTAATTTTTATCTTATTTTTCCTGGATACCTTAGACTTTTATGTACTTTATGCACTCTATGCCATACAAGTCCATGTAATAATATTCTAGGATGTTATCTTTTATGTTACTTTTATCTTATTATTCCTGGCTACCTTAAGCTTTTATAAACTTTATGTACTCTTTGCCATCCGAGTCCATGTAATATTATTCTAGTATGTTATCTTATATGTTACTTTTATCTTATTATTTCTGGCTACCTGAAGCTTTTATGAACTTTATGCACTCTATGCCATACGAGTCCATGTAATAATATTCTAGTATATTATCTTTTATGTTACTTTTATCTTATTATTTCTGGCTACCTGAAGCTTTTATGTACTTTATGATCTCTATGCCATACGAGTCCATGTAATAATTTTCCAGTATGTTATCTTTTATGTTACTTTTATCTTATTATTTCTGGCTACCTGAAGCTTTTATGAACTTTATGCACTCTATGCCATACGAGTCCATGTAATAATATTCTAGTATATTATCTTTTATGTTACTTTTATCTTATTATTTCTGGCTACCTGAAGCTTTTATGAACTTTATGCACTCTATGCCATACGAGTCCATGTAATAATATTCTAGTATGTTATCTTTTATGTTACTTTTATCTTATTATTTCTGGCTACCTGAAGCTTTTATGAACTTTATGCACTCTATGCCATACGAGTCCATGTAATAATATTCAAGTAAATTATCTTTTATGTTACTTTTATCTTATTATTTCTGGCTACCTGAAGCTTTTATGTACTTTATGATCTCTATGCCATACGAGTCCATGTAATAATTTTCCAGTATGTTATCTTTTATGTTACTTTTATTAGTTTATTCCTGGCTACCTAAGACTTTTATGTACTTTTTTCCCTCTATGCCATACGAGTCCATTTAATAATATTCAAGTATGTTATCTTTTATGTAACTTTTATCTTATTATTCCTCGCTACCTGAAGCTTTTATGTACTTTATGCACCTTATGCCATACGAGACCATGTAATAATATTCTAGTACTTTATCTTTTATGTAACTTTTATCTTATTATTCCTGGCTACCTGAAGCTTTTATGTACTTTATGCACTCTATGCCATACGAGTCCATGTAATAATATTCTAGTATGTTATCTTTTATGTTACTTTTATCTTATTATTCCTGGCTACCTTAAGCTTTTATGTTCTTTATGCACTCTATGCCATACGAGTCCATGTAATAATATTCCAGGATGTTTTCTTTTATGTAACTTTTATCTAATTATTCCTGGATACCTAAGACTTTTATGTACTTTTTTCACTCTATGCCATACGAGTCCATCTAATAATATTCCAGTATGTTATCTTTTATGTAATTTTTATCTTATTATTCCTGGATACCTTAGACTTTTATGTACTTTATGCACTCTATGCCATACAAGTCCATGTAATAATATTCTAGGATGTTATCTTTAATGTTACTTTTATCTTATTATTCCTGGCTACCTTAAGCTTTTATAAACTTTATGAACTCTTTGCCATCCGAGTCCATGTAATATTATTCTAGTATGTTATCTTATATGTTACTTTTATCTTATTATTTCTGGCTACCTGAAGCTTTTATGAACTTTATGCACTCTATGCCATACGAGTCCATGTAATAATATTCTAGTATATTATCTTTTATGTTACTTTTATCTTATTATTTCTGGCTACCTGAAGCTTTTATGAACTTTATGCACTTTATGCCATACGAGTCCATGTAATAATATTATAGTATGTTATCTTTTATGTTACTTTTATCTTATAATTTCTGGCTACCTGAAGCTTTTATGAACTTTATGCACTCTATGCCATACGAGTCCATGTAATAATATTCTAGTATATTATCTTTTATGTTACTTTTATCTTATTATTTCTGGCTACCTGAAGCTTTTATGAACTTTATGCACTCTATGCCATACGAGTCCATGTAATAATATTCCAGTATGTTATCTTTTATGTTACTTTTATTAGTTTATTCCTGGCTACCTAAGACTTTTATGTACTTTTTTCCCTCTATGCCATACGAGTTCATGTAATAATATTCTAGTATGTTATCTTTTATGTAACTTTTATCTTATTATTCCTGGCTACCTGAAGCTTTTATGTACTTTATGCACTCTATGCCATACGAGTCCATGTAATAATATTCTAGTATGTTATCTTTTATGTTACTTTTATCTTATTATTCCTGGCTACCTTAAGCTTTTATGTACTTTATGCACTCTATGCCATACGAGTCCATGTAATAATATTCCAGGATGTTTTCTTTTATGCAACTTTTATCTTATTATTCCTGGATACCTAAGACTTTTATGTACTTTTTTCACTCTATGCCATACGAGTCCATCTAATAATATTCCAGTATGTTATCTTTTATGTAATTTTTATCTTATTATTCCTGGATACCTTAGACTTTTATGTACTTTATGCACTCTATGCCATACAAGTCCATGTAATAATATTCTAGGATGTTATCTTTTATGTTACTTTTATCTTATTATTCCTGGCTACCTTAAGCTTTTATAAACTTTATGTACTCTTTGCCATCCGAGTCCATGTAATATTATTCTAGTATGTTATCTTATATGTTACTTTTATCTTATTATTTCTGGCTACCTGAAGCTTTTATGAACTTTATGCACTCTATGCCATACGAGTCCATGTAATAATATTCTAGTATATTATCTTTTATGTTACTTTTATCTTATTATTTCTGGCTACCTGAAGCTTTTATGAACTTTATGCACTCTATGCCATACGAGTCCATGTAATAATATTATAGTATGTTATCTTTTATGTTACTTTTATCTTATAATTTCTGGCTACCTGAAGCTTTTATGAACTTTATGCACTCTATGCCATACGAGTCCATGTAATAATATTCTAGTATATTATCTTTTATGTTACTTTTATCTTATTATTTCTGGCTACCTGAAGCTTTTATGAACTTTATGCACTCTATGCCATACGAGTCCATGTAATAATATTCCAGTATGTTATCTTTTATGTTACTTTTATTAGTTTATTCCTGGCTACCTAAGACTTTTATGTACTTTTTTCCCTCTATGCCATACGAGTTCATGTAATAATATTCTAGTATGTTATCTTTTATGTAACTTTTATCTTATTATTCCTGGCTACCTGAAGCTTTTATGTACTTTATGCACTCTATGCCATACGAGTCCATGTAATAATATTCTAGTATGTTATCTTTTATGTTACTTTTATCTTATTATTGCTGGCTACCTTAAGCTTTTATGTACTTTATGCACTCTATGCCATACGAGTCCATGTAATAATATTCCAGGATGTTTTCTTTTATGTAACTTTTATCTTATTATTCCTGGATACCTAAGACTTTTATGTACTTTATGCACTCTATGCCATACGAGTCCATGTAATAATATTCCAGTAAGTTATCTTTTATGTTATTTTTTTAGATTATTCCTGGCTACCTGAAGCTTTTATAAACTTTATGCACACTATGCCATACGAGTCCATGTAATATTATTCTAGTATGTTATCTTTTATGTTACTTTTATTAGATTATTCCTGGCTAACTAAAGCTTTTATGAACTTTATGCACTCTATGCCATACGAGTCCATGTAATAATATTCTAGTATGTTATCTTTTATGTTACTTTTATCTTATTATTTCTGGCTACCTGAAGCTTTTATGAACTTTATGCACTCTATGCCATACGAGTCCATGTAATAATATTCTAGTATATTATCTTTTATGTTACTTTTATCTTATTATTTCTGGCTACCTGAAGCTTTTATGAACTTTATGCACTCTATGCAATACGAGTCCATGTAAAAATATTCTAGTATGTTATCTTTTATGTTACTTTTATCTTATTATTCCTGGCTACCTTAAGCTTATATGTACTTTATGCACTCTATGCCATACGAGTCCATGTAATAATATTCCGGGATGTTTTCTTTTATGTAACTTTTATCTTATTATTCCTGGCTACCTTAAGCTTTTATGCACTTTATGCACTCTATGCCATGCGAGTCCATGTAATAATATTCCAGGAGGTTATCTTTTATGTAACTTTTATCTTATTATTCCTGGATACCTAAGACTTTTATGTACTTTATGCACTCTATGCCATACGAGTCCATGTAATTATATTCCAGTATGTTATCTTTTATGTAACTTTTTGCTTATTATTTCTGGCTACCTGAAGCTTTTATGAACTTTATGCACTCTATGCCATACGAGTCCATGTAATAATATTCTAGTATGTTATCTTTTATGTTACTTTTATCTTATTATTTCTGGCTACCTGAAGCTTTTATGAACTTTATGCACTCTATGCAATACGAGTCCATGTAATAATATTCTAGTATGTTTTCTTTTATGTTACTTTTATCTAATTATTTCTGGCTACCTGAAGCTTTTATGAACTTTATGCACTCTATGCCATACGAGTCCATGTAATAATATTCTAGTATATTATCTTTTATGTTACTTTTATCTTATTATTTCTGGCTACCTGAAGCTTTTATGTACTTTATGATCTCTATGCCATACGAGTCCATGTAATAATATTCCAGTATGTTATCTTTTATGTTACTTTTATTAGTTTATTCCTGGCTACCTAAGACTTTTATATACTTTTTTCCCTCTATGCCATACGAGTCCATGTAATAATATTCAAGTATGTAATCTTTTATGTAACTTTTATCTTATTATTCCTCGCTACCTGAGGCTTTTATGTACTTTATGCACTCTATGCCATACGAGTCCATGTAATAATATTCTAGTATGTTATCTTTTATGTTACTTTTATCTTATTATTTCTGGCTACCTGAAGCTTTTATGAACTTTATGCACTCTATGCCATACGAGTCCATGTAATAATATTCTAGTATGTTATCTTTTATGTTACTTTTATCTTATTTTTCCTGGCTACCTTAAGCTTTTATGTACTTTATGCACTCTATGCCATACGAGTCCATGTAATAATATTCCAGGATGTTATCTTTTATGTAATTTTTATCTTATTATTCCTGGATACCTTAAGCTTTTATGCACTTTATGCACTCTATGCCATGCGAGTCCATGTAATAATATTCCAGGATGTTATCTTTTATGTAACTTTTATCTTATTATTCCTGGATACCTAAGACTTTTATGTACTTTATGCACTCTATGCCATACGAGTCCATGTAATTATATTCCAGTATGTTATCTTTTATGTAACTTTTTTCTTATTATTTCTGGCTACCTGAAGCTTTTATGAACTTTATGCACTCTATGCCATACGAGTCCATGTAATAATATTCTAGTATGTTATCTTTTATGTTACTTTTATCTTATTATTTCTGGCTACCTGAAGCTTTTATGAACTTTATGCACTCTATGCCATACGAGTCCATGTAATAATATTCTAGTATGTTATCTTTTATGTTACTTTTATCTAATTATTTCTGGCTACCTGAAGCTTTTATGAACTTTATGCACTCTATGCCATACGAGTCCATGTAATTATATTCTAGTATGTTATCTTTTATGTTACTTTTATCTTATTATTCCTCGCTACCTGAAGCTTTTATGTACTTTATGCACTCTTTGCCATACGAGTCCATGTAATAATATTCTAGTATGTTATCTTTTATGTTACTTTTATCTTATTATTTCTGGCTACCTGAAGCTTTTATGAACTTTATGCACTCTATGCCATACGAGTCCATGAAATAATATTCCAGGATGTTTTTTTTTATGTAACTTTTATCTTATTATTCCTGGATACCTAAGACTTTTATGTACTTTATGCACTCTATGCCATACGAGTCCATGTAATAATATTCCAGGATATTTTCTTTTATGTAACTTTTATCTTATTATTCCTGGATACCTAAGACTTTTATGTACTTTATGCACTCTATGCCATACGAGTCCATGTAATAATATTCCAGTAAGTTATCTTTTATGTTATTTTTTTAGATTATTCCTGGCTACCTAAAGCTTTTATGAACTTTATGCACTCTATGCCATACGAGTACATGTAATAATATTCTAGTATGTTATCTTTTATGTTACTTTTATCTTATTATTTCTGGCTACCTGAAGCTTTTATGAACTTTATGCACTCTATGCCATACGAGTCCATGTATTAATATTCTAGTATATTATCTTTTATGTTACTTTTATCTTATTATTCCTCGCTACCTGAAGCTTTTATGTATTTTATGCACCTTATGCCATACGAGTCCATGTAATAATATTCTAGTATGTTATCTTTTATGTTACTTTTATCTTATTATTTCTGGCTACCTGAAGCTTTTATGTACTTTATGCATTCTATGCCATACGAGTCCATGTAATAATATTCTAGTATGTAATCTTTTATGTTACTTTTATCTTATTATTCCTGGCTACCTTAAGCTTTTATGTACTTTATGCACTCTATGCCATACGAGTCCATGAAATAATATTCCAGGATGTTTTCTTTTATGTAACTTTTATCTTATTATTCCTGGATACCTAAGACTTTTATGTACTTTTTTCCCTCTATGCCATACGAGTCCATCTAATGATATTCAAGTATGTTATCTTTTATGTAACTTTTATCTTATTATTCCTCGCTACCTGAAGCTTTTATGTACTTTATGCACTCTATGCCATACGAGTCCATGTAATAATATTCTAGTATGTTATCTTTTATGTTACTTTTATCTTATTATTTCTGGCTACCTAAAGCTTTTATGAACTTTATGCACTCTATGCCATACGAGTCCATGTAATAATATTATAGTATGTTATCTTTTATGTTACTTTTATCTTATTATTTCTGGCTCCCTGAAGCTTTTATTGACTTTATGCACTCTATGCCATACGAGTCCACGTAATAATATTCTAGTATGTTATCTTTTATGTTACTTTTATCTTATTATTTCTGGCTACCTGAAGCTTTTATGTACTTTATGCACTCTTTGCCATACGAGTCCATGTAATAATATTCCAGTATGTTATCTTTTATGTTACTTTTATTAGTTTATTCCTGGCTACCTAAGACTTTAATGTACTTTTTTCACTCTATGCCATACGAGTCCATGTAATATTATTCTAGTATGTTATCTTTTATGTTACTTTTATCTTATTATTTCTGGCTACCTGAAGCTTTTATGTACTTTATGCACTCTTCGCCATACGAGTCCATGTATTAATATTCCAGTATGTTATCTTTTATGTTACTTTTATTAGTTTATTCCTGGCTACCTAAGACTTTTAGGTACTTTTTTCACTCTATGCCATACGAGTCCATGTAATAATATTCAAGTATGTTATCTTTTATGTAACTTTTATCTTATTATTCCTGGCTACCTGAAGCTTTTATGTACTTTATGCACTCTATGCCATACGAGTCCATGTAATAATATTCAAGTATGTTATCTTTTATGTTACTTTTATTAGATTATTCCTGGCTACCTGAAGCTTTTATGAACTTTATGCACTCTATGCCATACGAGTCCATGTAATAATATTCTAGTATGTTATCTTTTATGTTACTTTTATCTTATTATTTCTGGCTACCTGAAGCTTTTATGAACTTTATGCACTCTATGCCATACGAGTCCATGTAATAATATTCTAGTATATAATCTTTTATGTTACTTTTATCTTATTATTTCTGGCTACCTGAATCTTTTATGTACTTTATGCACTCTTTGCCATACGAGTCCATGTAATAATATTCCAGTATGTTATCTTTTATGTTACTTTTATTAGTTTATTCCTGGCTACCTAAGACTTTAATGTACTTTTTTCACTCTATGCCATACGAGTCCATGTAATAATATTCAAGTATGTTATCTTTTATGTAACTTTTATCTTATTATTCCTCACTACCTGAAGCTTTTATGTACTTTATGCACTCTATGCCATACGAGTCAATGTAATTATATTCCAGTAAGTTATCGTTTATGTTATTTTTTTAGATTATTCCTGGCTACCTGAAGCTTTTATAAACTTTATGCACTCTATGCCATACGAGTCCATGTAATATTATTCTAGTATGTTATCTTTTATGTAACTTTTATCTTATTATTCCTGGATACCTAAGACTTTTATGTAATTTATGCACTCTATGCCATACGAGTCCATGTAATAATATTCCAGTAAGTTATCTTTTATGTTATTTTTTTAGATTATACCTGGCTACCTGAAGCTTTTATAAACTATATGCACTCTATGCCATACGAGTCCATGTAATATTATTCTAGTATGTTATCTTTTATGTTACTTTTATTAGATTATTCCTGGCTACCTAAAGCTTTTATGAACTTTATGCACTCTATGCCATACGAGTCCATGTAATAATATTCTAGTATGTTATCTTTTATGTTACTTTTATCTTATTATTTCTGGCTACCTGAAGCTTTTATGAACTTTATGCACTCTATGCCATACGAGTCCATGTAATATTATTCTAGTATGTTATCTTTTATGTTACTTTTATTAGTTTATTCCTGGCTACCTAAGACTTTTATGTACTTTTTTCACTCTATGCCATACGAGTCCATGTAATAATATTCAAGAATGTTATCTTTTATGTAACTTTTATCTTATTATTCCTCGCTACCTGAAGCTTTTATGTACTTTATGCACCTTATGCCATACGAGTCCATGTAATAATATTCTATTATTTTATCTTTTATGTAACTTTTATCTTATTATTTCTGGCTACCTGAAGCTTTTATGTACTTTATGCACTCTATGCCATACGAGTCCATGTAATAATATTCCAGGATGTTATCTTTTATTTAACTTTTATCTTATTATTCCTGGATACCTTAGACTTTTATGAACTTTATGCATTCTATGCCATACGAGTCCATGTAATAATATTCAAGTATGTTATCTTTTATGAAACTTTTATCTTATTATTCCTGGCTACCTGAAGCTTTTATGTACTTTATGCACTCTATGCCATACGAGTCCATGTAATATTATTCTAGTATGTTATCTTTTATGTTACTTTTATCTTATTATTTCTGGCTACCTGAAGCTTTTATGAACTTTATGCACTCTATGCCATACGATTCCATGTAATAATATTCTAGTATGTTATCTTTTATGTTACTTTTATCTTATTATTTCTGGCTACCTGAAGCTTTTATGAACTTTATGCACTCTATGCCATACGAGTCCATGTAATAATATTCTCGTATGTTATCTTTTATGTTACTTTTATCTTATTATTCCTGGCTACCTGAAGCTTTTATGTACTTTATGCACTCTATGCCATACGAGTCCATGTAATATTATTCTAGTATGTTATCTTTTATGTTACTTTTATTAGATTATTCATGGCTACCTGAAGCTTTTATGTACTTTATGCACTCTTTGCCATACGAGTCCATGTAATAATATTCCAGTATGTTATCTTTTATGTTACTTTTATTAGTTTATTCCTGGCTACCTAAGACTTTTAGGTACTTTTTTCACTCTATGCCATACGAGTCCATGTAATAATATTCTAGTATGTTATCTTTTATGTTACTTTTATCTTATTATTTCTGGCTACCTGAAGCTTTTATGTACTTTATGCACTCTATGCCATACGAGTCAATGTAATTATATTCCAGTAAGTTATCGTTTATGTTATTTTTTTAGATTATTCCTGGCTACCTGAAGCTTTTATAAACTTTATGCACTCTATGCCATACGAGTCCATGTAATATTATTCTAGTATGTTATCTTTTATGTAACTTTTATCTTATTATTCCTGGATACCTAAGACTTTTATGTACTTTATGCACTCTATGCCATACGAGTCCATGTAATAATATTCCAGTAAGTTATCTTTTATGTTATTTTTTTAGATTATACCTGGCTACCTGAAGCTTTTATAAACTTTATGCACTCTATGCCATACGAGTCCATGTAATATTATTCTAGTATGTTATCTTTTATGTTACTTTTATTAGATTATTCCTGGCTACCTAAAGCTTTTATGAACTTTATGCACTCTATGCCATACGAGTCCATGTAATAATATTCTAGTATGTTATCTTTTATGTTACTTTTATCTTATTATTTCTGGCTACCTGAAGCTTTTATGAACTTTATGCACTCTATGCCATACGAGTCCATGTAATAATATTCTAGTATGTTATCTTTTATGTTACTTTTATCTTATTATTTCTGGCTACCTGAAGCTTTTATGAACTTTATGCACTCTATGCCATACGAGTCCATGTAATAATATTCTAGTATGTTATCTTTTATGTAACTTTTATCTTATTATTCCTGGCTACCTGAAGCTTTTATGTACTTTATGCACTCTATGCCATACGAGTCCATGTAATATTATTCTAGTATGTTATCTTTTATGTTACTTTTATTAGTTTATTCCTGGCTACCTAAGACTTTTATGTACTTTTTTCACTCTATGCCATACGAGTCCATGTAATAATATTCAAGAATGTTATCTTTTATGTTACTTTTATCTTATTATTCCTCGCTACCTGAAGCTTTTATGTACTTTATGCACCTTATGCCATACGAGTCCATGTAATAATATTCTAGTATTTTATCTTTTATGTTACTTTTATCTTATTATTTCTGGCTACCTGAAGCTTTTATGTACTTTATGCACTCTATGCCATACGAGTCAATGTAATAATATTCCAGGATGTTATCTTTTATTTAACTTTTATCTTATTATTCCTGGATACCTTAGACTTTTATGAACTTTATGCATTCTATGCCATACGAGTCCATGTAATAATATTCAAGTATGTTATCTTTTATGTAACTTTTATCTTATTATTCCTGGCTACCTGAAGCTTTTATGTACTTTATGCACTCTATGCCATACGAGTCCATGTAATATTATTCTAGAATGTTATCTTTTATGTTACTTTTATCTTATTATTTCTGGCTAACTGAAGCTTTTATGAACTTTATGCACTCTATGCCATACGAGTCCATGTAATAATATTCTCGTATGTTATCTTTTATGTTACTTTTATCTTATTATTCCTGGCTACCTGAAGCTTTTATAAACTTTATGCACTCTATGCCATACGAGTCCATGTAATATTATTCTAGTATGTTATCTTTTATGTTACTTTTATTAGTTTATTCCTGGCTACCTAAGACTTTTATGTACTTTATGCACTCTATGCCATACGAGTCCATGTAATAATATTCTAGTATGTTATCTTTTATGTTACTTTTATCTTATTATTTCTGGCTACCTGAAGCTTTTATGAACTTTATGCACTCTATGCCATACGAGTCCATGTAATAATATTCTCGTATGTTATCTTTTATGTTACTTTTATCTTATTATTCCTGGCTACCTGAAGCTTTTATAAACTTTATGCACTCTATGCCATACGAGTCCATGTAATAATATTCCAGGATGTTATCTTTTATTTAACTTTTATCTTATTATTCCTGGATACCTTAGACTTTTATGAACTTTATGCATTCTATGCCATACGAGTCCATGTAATAATATTCAAGTATGTTATCTTTTATGTAACTTTTATCTTATTATTCCTGGCTACCTGAAGCTTTTATGTACTTTATGCACTCTATGCCATACGAGTCCATGTAATAATATTCTAGTATGTTATCTTTTATGTTACTTTTATTAGTTTATTCCTGGCTACCTAAGACTTTTATGTACTTTTTTCACTCTATGCCATACGAGTCCATGTAATAATATTCTCGTATGTTATCTTTTATGTTACTTTTATCTTATTATTCCTGGCTACCTGAAGCTTTTATAAACTTTATGCACTCTATGCCATACGAGTCCATGTAATATTATTCTAGTATGTTATCTTTTATGTTACTTTTATTAGTTTATTCCTGGCTACCTAAGACTTTTATGTACTTTATGCACTCTATGCCATACGAGTCCATGTAATAATATTCTAGTATGTTATCTTTTATGTTACTTTTATCTTATTATTTCTGGCTACCTGAAGCTTTTATGAACTTTATGCACTCTATGCCATACGAGTCCATGTAATAATATTCTCGTATGTTATCTTTTATGTTACTTTTATCTTATTATTCCTGGCTACCTGAAGCTTTTATAAACTTTATGCACTCTATGCCATACGAGTCCATGTAATAATATTCCAGGATGTTATCTTTTATTTAACTTTTATCTTATTATTCCTGGATACCTTAGACTTTTATGAACTTTATGCATTCTATGCCATACGAGTCCATGTAATAATATTCAAGTATGTTATCTTTTATGTAACTTTTATCTTATTATTCCTGGCTACCTGAAGCTTTTATGTACTTTATGCACTCTATGCCATACGAGTCCATGTAATAATATTCTAGTATGTTATCTTTTATGTTACTTTTATTAGTTTATTCCTGGCTACCTAAGACTTTTATGTACTTTTTTCACTCTATGCCATACGAGTCCATGTAATAATATTCTAGTATGTTATCTTTTATGTAACTTTTATCCTATTATTTCTGGCTACCTGAAGCTTTTATGAACTTTATGCACTCTATGCCATACAAGTTCATGTAATAATATACTAGTATGTTATCTTTTATGTTACTTTTATCTTATTATTTCTGGCTACCTGAAGCTTTTATGTACTTTATGCACTCTATGCCATACGAGTCCATGTAATAATATTCCAGTATGTTATCTTTTTTGTTACTTTTATTAGTTTATTCCTGGCTACCTAAGACTTTTATGTACTTTTTTCACTCTATGCCATACGAGTCCATGTAATAATATTCCAGTATGTTATCTTTTATGTTACTTTTATTAGATTATTCCTGGCTACCTGAAGCTTTTATGAACTTTATGCAATCTATGCCATACGAGTCCATGTAATATTATTCTAGTATGTT